>JAULKK010333406.1:0-10796 GCA_032355705.1 Rubia peregrina | reverse complement strand
CATCATGTCTTTTGGCAACAATACAAGGGATTCAGCAGCCTACAAAGATCTATCTTGATTCTTTATTATGGCCAACCCAATCCACACTATGAACAAGCCAATAATTCCAACTTACAAGTTCAGCAATACAATGGAAGGGCACAAATAGCTCTATCCACATCTTCAGTAAGCATATATGAGAACAAGAACAACTACAAAGCTATGAAGCCGATTTTCTCGTGAGAAGCTGATGAGGAAAATCAACTTTCTGTACTAACACCAACAACATGATATGATAAAGAAGGATTTGAATGCCATATACATGTATGCTTTACAACTTCCAGGTACAACAAAGATAGCCAAGCGCCTCGACAAGAGTCAGTTCTTCACTATCATGACGGGGCATTGTGCGTGATTACTGCAGTAATTGCTCACACTTCCCAGAAGCATCTTGTTCGACGAGAAAAGAGAATTCAACTATTAATTTTCTCTTGTGTTTTTCAACGTCATATTTACATCGTCGGCTATTGGCATAATGTTACGATGTTTAAAATGATAAGGGGTTTGTTTTACTTTTCTCATTCAGTTTCACAGTATCACCCAGGCAAGCTCTAGACAATATTAGTACTCTGTCTGTAAACCATTGATTTCTTAATTAATATACGCTACAAGAAAGAAGCATGAAATACCAAAAAAGGAAAAAAAGAAGAAATATCAATGGATCAGCAATGAAATATCTCTTTAGTTGGCATCAATAGGATATACCACCAGCAGTTTCTTAAAGAGAATCTACACAAAATACTGTTTTGAGACTCACTTAACAGCTAAAAAAGACAGATAATGCTCCGTGCCCTGAAATTATCAACAAAATGGGCCATTTTGAGGTAAGCATACTACATACATAAGGAGAAAGCATGCCGAGCCTTACGAAATAATTTGTGGCACATCTTTGCAATCATTTGTGCATCTCAGTATCATCTAAGCAGCACGTCAAACATAAATAGTAAAATAAACATGCCAAGGGAATCTGATAGTTCATTTGATTATGGCAAAAGATGACAAAAGATAGTAGCATAGCAAGGAAACCAGTGTAAAGAAGCATTCTCTGTGAAGCACTAAGGGATTTGTTGCTACCAGAGTTAGCTAAAAAAGCCTCTTAACCTTGACAATAAGCACATGCTTAAACATATCACAATTCAAACTGACTGATCAATACCATAACATAATCTGGTTTGTAACACCAATAATCGATTACCTTTTTATCGGACCATAAGCACGTGATCCCATGACAAGCAAATTAGCATGCAACTCTTCGACAGCTTCACAGATTTTCTCCTTAGGATCTCCAATGACTACCTTGGTTTCAAACTTTTTCTGTTTCATTAAAAAAGGACCAAAAACAGTATAAAAGCCATATACTTTGAACACAACCCCTCTATTTTATGCACATTACTACTAAAAACAAGCCAACCACATAAATGACAAAAGGACTTTCATAATTCTACAAAAAAATGAACTTTCATAATTCTACAAAAAATGAACTTCATTTCACAGTTCACAAAAATGAAAACAAAACATGAGTATCAAATCCTAAAACATAGCAGCACTCTTCTTAAATTTACTTCAAATCGTTAATTTCACAGTTACCCCGGTCCAAGAGACGCGTTTAACCATCAATATCTTTAAAAGTCTATAAACTAACACTTATGAAAGATTGATATTCGGCCCAAGACACAAATTTAACCATCAATATCTTTAAAAGTCTATAAACTAACACTAATGGAAGATTGATATTTAGAAAATGTACGTTACGTGATGATATTGTTGTTATTTTTATCCATATAAAGGTCAAATTTTTATCCATATGATACTACTCCACTCACTGTAACACGTCTTCCCCGCCATTGTAGCTGTGAAAACCTGTCAGGAATGGAAGGAGAGGAAAGTAAGGCAAATATGAAGATGTGGCAAGGTAGGAAGTAAATAAAGAACGGGAGGGGATGAGTAAATTAATGGGAACCCAAGTGTAGAAACCTTGTTCTCTTAGACCAAACAACAAACACCTAACGAGCACAAGATAGAAACTTGTTCTCTTAGACCAAACAGGAAACGCGTAATGAACACAAGAAATCAAGCAGCTCAGAAATCCTTAGTCGAAATGCCTCCTGCAACATTTAAAGAACACTAAAAATTAAGAAGACACACAAGAACACAAATAGTAACCAATGATGGCGTCAGTAATTCATAATATTCAGTCTATAGAGGATGCATCCCAATTTGACCGTTTTCTGTTGAAATAGTTACTACAGATTAAGTTTACGATAAGCTCTACCTTGAAGTTTAAAGAAGTCAAACTCATCCAAATACACGGTTTTGCAATTATAATATGTGGAGAGAATACTAAAGATCCGATCCATAAAATTTCTCAATTCTATTCATCTCGCAAAGTACACCGCGTTATGACACATCGTGGTGATGCAGGCAGGTGGCAAAGGGGGGAAAGGGATAAGGCGACGCGTTGCAATCGGTCAAAGTAGGAGGCGGTGGCCAAAGGCTGAAATACCGGATACTAGGATATGCTACAGTAATCGGTAGGAAAAACTGGGGTTTGGAATGAAAGGAAGCAGGAGAACGGGGTGAGGATGAGGCAAGGCTGAAGGGAAAAACCTATCACCGTACCTAAACCGGAAGAAAATGAGCGATTCGCGCTTTTAGTATAGTATAGATATAGATATGTTATATTTTGCTATCAATGTCCATCTGAGACAAACATGAACACAAAATGAGAATGTGGAGATGAATGCAGGGTACTCTCATCCTTACCATCTTGTTCAGAGCTGCTAGGTGTGAGACTTTACTCTCACTCTTTTTTAGTACTCTTTTGTATGCTGATACGTGAACCTTGCTCTTTTGTCGTGGGTTTTTCTAGAGTACTGTAGTTGATGGTTGCAAGAGTTATTGAAAGAAGTCTCATGCTGGATATGATTTATGTTTTCATTATTATGATAGGAATGAATCACGAGAATACTCAGGTACTATATTCCGAGGGGTTACCGACTAGAAGGTGACATTGCATGAATTAATTGATTTAAACTGATTTAGGCACTGATTTTGACCGAGGGGTAGGGTCAACATCGACGTGCCCAATTTTCTCTTACTGAATTATTCACCAATTGTTTTTGCAACGTCTACAACTCTGTTTCACAAAAATTCCTTAATTTTTTTATCACCATGAGCTCTACTTTGTGACACTGTAGATGTTATGTCGTACTAATCGATTTATCAACCGACATGTCTACAATATTGGTTAATAAGTTTCCCTACCCAATCATGGCTTCCCTTTTGGGATATAATAGATAGACAATTGATTTATCAATTACATTAAGTTATGAACAGTCCTGTAAAAATTTAACAAGTTTATTTCAAATGATGTCAGGACCCAATCTATGATGTATTCTTCTGCTTCTTCGATTTGGAGTGCCTCTCAATCCACATGCATTCTTCGTGGTCTCTCCTTAAAGCTAATTCCACCCCAAATATCTCATTGTGCCCAACATTACTGGTGCGGGGTGGAGTGTGTGGAATAATGTTATGAAGATGGACAAACATCTCCCACAAATTGACTTTTCCCATGAATGACCACTGATTTGCTAGAATCACAAGGATCAACAACATAAAACACATGTGCATCCTGTGAAACAAGGATGGAAGGATCGCCAGTAGAACGTGTCCTGCTCAAATCAACGAATGTAAAGCCTAGCTAGTTCACCGTTACACCAGCATTAATATCAACCCATTTGCATTTGAAAAGTGGAACCATAAAACTTGTGTAGACAAGTTCCTATATTTCCTCAATCACACCATAGTCAGATATGTTCCAATACACGAGATTCTCATCCTTCGCGATGCTCACGTGTAAAGCTTCCACAACTAGGCTAACACCATTTTTTTGTGTAGCGGTGTGTGTGTCTCATTCAAGGGTTGAGAAGTTAAATCCATTCATGTCATATCTCGTGAAGGAAATCGTAGTTGCAAAAGGAATGAAGGCTAACCAATTCAAGGTCTCACCGTGACTTTCTCCAACTACTGTTTAGCGTAACAATCAATAAAAGTGCGACTGTGTTCTGCAAGTACTTGCTTCTCCGACCAATCGGGGTGCCACTTTTAGATGGTGACCATGTGCATATCCACGTATCGGAGAACCACAAATGAATTTCACAAAACATATAAGTGTACTTTCATCAACTCGTCGGGGTTTAATACCATAGTAGTTTCTTTTTTCAAACCTTTGCCACTCACTCTGTTTGTATGACGCGCTTTTGATACACTAACTGACTCTTCGAGAATTCCATTTTGTATTCCATCACTTCCTCGGTCACATACCTCTGGACAATACTAGCATTCGGGTGATATTGATTTTTCAAATAACCCTTGAATATCTTCATATACCTCTCGAAGGGATACATCTATCGAAGATAACAGGATCACATATCAATATATCATGTACACCGTGAACCAACAAGTGTACCATGATGTCAAAAAATGAAGGAGGGAAATACATTTTTAACTCGCACAACGTTGTTACTATTTCCTCGTTTAGTTCCTCCAATTTCCGACGCCTAATCTCTTTACAACAAACCATTGAGGCTGGAACATATCAATTATTTATCAACATTTGAAAGTGTGTAACAAGTAGCGGGAAAGTACGTCTTGAATCCCCGATCCCCGGGGGCCAAATCATGTCTAATTCTCATTTCAACTATATATTTCCTTCACTTCACTCCATCATTTGTCTTACCCGGGATATTCATCAAAGTACCAACCAAACTATCACACATATTATTTTCAATATACATGACGTTCAAACAGTGTCGAACTTCAAGGGTCTCCCAATAGGATAGTTAAAAATATGGAACACTTCTTCCAAATACTGGAAACCTTTGGTTAACTCTTTCTCTTTCCAAAGTCATTTTGAAAATTACAGAACATGTTCGAGATTAATGCACCTATTAATACGGAAGGAGGGGCACCAACTCTACCTTGCCATTGAATTCAACATGCTGATTCCTCCACCAATGACTTGTTGGAAGCCAATTTCCAAGATACATTGTCTTACTTCCATGCATCAACTGACAATAATATGTTCCTTCCAAACAAATAGGGCATGCTTTGTGACCTTTAACTGAATAGCCAGACAAGTTTCCATATGCGGGAAAGTTGCAAAACAACATGGCTCAAAAGTCAAACGACTCCCTTTAAAACCCATCATACATCCTCATTCCACGATCGCACGGCTTTTTAAGGTCATCCACCAAGGGGGATATGTACACATCGATATCGTTCCCCAGTTTCTTAGAACCGGAGATAATTAGAGACAACATAATGTACTTCCTTTTCATGCACAACCATGGGGGTAGTTGTAAATCATTACCATAATGGGCCACAAATTGTGATTGCTGCTCATATTACCAAACATGTTTATTCCATCTGTACACAAACCAAGCCTAAGTTACGTGGCTCATTCCCAAACATGGGAAATGTCACATCTATCTTTTTCCACTGATCACCATCGACCGGATGACTAATAGCGTCATGATCAACCACTGTCAGATCTGCGTGCCAACTCAAATTCTTTGCACTCTCAGGGTTGTAAAACATTATTCTCAATCGATGAATAATAGGTAGATACTAAAAAATCTTGACAGGAACCTTTTTCGTCTGCCGATCCCCAATTTCTACATCAATGTCCATCTCCTTCAATTTGAATCTGGGAGATGTTCATTTAGGGCATTCCTCCACATTCAGGTGATCTCCCATATACAAGATATAATCGTTCCAACAAGAATGTATATTTTTATGATCCATGCTCATCAGACATAGTGCCTTGTTCACCTCATATACCGTTTCCAATATTCTATTGCTAACCGGAATCATTTCTTTCAACACTTTCAACAAACCAAAGATCCTAACATCACAGTAGGAATACTTAGATTTCACATTCATCAACTGCAACATAACCTTCAATACTGTCATTCCGTCAGGGCATACATCGTATAGAAGTGTCATTATATGTTCGTGAAAGTTTTAAAGTCTTTAAGGATTTTCACTGTAGTTCTTGACAATCTCCTTAACCAACTCATTCATCATATCATCCTTCTCGGCCTCTACTTCATTCCTAGTATGCATGTCCACGTTCTCCCTATGCCAACCAAAATTTGTATGTTGGATCAAAATCGTATATATACGTAATTCTTCAAGCCAATTGCATCTTCATGAATAGCGGTGTTCCAGCACTTCTTGCGAGGAAAATACACATACGAAACATTCTCCTTTGCGGCATTCGCGAATGCATATTTAATGAAGTTAGCTACAAAAGATTAATACTTCTCACTTGTTCGATCTTCATCAAAACAATGGGTTTTATCCATAGACATTCCTACATTACAATAATAAGTACACATTGTTTAGGATCCTATCTTAATTAGCAACAAATACATACACTTACATTCATTCAATTCACAGATTCCTTACATGCATATGCATATTGATTAGAGCAACACACACACACACACACACACATATATATACACACACATACACATATACTTACATACACATATATTTACATACATATATACACATATATACACATATACATATATACACATATACATATATACACATACACATATACATATATACACATACATATATATATATATATATATATATATATACATATATACACATACACATATACATATATACACATACACACACACATATATATATATATACATATATACACATACACATATACACACACATAGATACATATACATATATATACACACACACACATATAATGTGTCAATGAAAACATTCATTATCATATTTCCATACACATGTAACATCAACCATATATAGTTATGCATTGACTACATTCAATCAACCCATAGTTAAACACATCCTCTCATATCAATTGAACTATAAACTAGAACCCAAATTGAAGATGAAAAAATAAATTTAGGCATGGAATACTTACTTTCTACTTGAGTCGCGAGTTATAGCACAACCCACAACCCTATTTCCCTCCTTCAACAATGAGAAATTGGATTTTGTAGAGCCATCTTGGAATTTGGAAGAAAATTTTGGGAATTATAATTAAATTTGATCAAAGGACCAAAGAATACTTACCAAATCCCGATAAATCTAACGTCGCTCCTTAATGTTGTTAGATAGTCGGTCAAACCTACTAGTAATGTGATGTCGGTAATCTCATGAATGACTAATACTACTTGGACAGACACATGTTGCCGACGTCTCACCTACGTCAGCTAGACTATTTACTTCTATTTAGAATAACATTTACCTCGGCTACCATACAACTGAGGTAAAAAAAACCTATTATTGTCTTTTGTTTTTTTATAACCAAGGTAAATATTATATTTTACTTTGGAAAAAAACTGAGATAAAAGAACTTTTTACCTCGGTTATTTAACCTATGGAAAAAAACCCAAGGTAAAAAGGGCGAAGTAATAGGTGTTATTTCTTGTAGTGAGATTTGGTTTGATTGGATGAGAATATTTTAATTCCTTATATCATGGTATTTGATTTGGTAATTCCTAGTTCCATGGGATTTGATGGCAATCAGCATTGGAAATGGAATGGGAATTATTTTTTGCACAAGACTTCATGAGTACGAAAACTTTTCATGATGGAACATAATATTCAGCGTGTGAAGAATTATTCTGCATGATATTTAAGCATATCGATTATGGTAGAATCCATACTTCTAAGAAATTGGATTTAATATGGAAAATCTTTATCCTTAAGGGATTTAGCTTGATAAGGAAAATCCCTATATTCAAGGGATGGTGATATGCTTCAGGAGCATATTTGGAAACAGAATACTTTGGAGACAAAGGTGAAGAATTCCAAACTGCCTGTGGGTATAAACTGAAGACAATTCGGCTGAGCAACTTACGGATTTAAGTGCAAAAAATCTACATCAAGATTTTCATATATTTCGAGAGTACTCTAGAGCCATCAGTCTGTGTTCCAGCATGATCTTAAACAGTTGATCAAATTCAGAGTCATATAACTTAATTTATCGGGATGAGGAGATCTAGCATTGACAAGTTTTGAGGTAAGAGATAGTCTGATTAAGGCGGATCGGTAGTAAGAGGAGCCTGCAAAATCCAAAGTTGTAATTAGTAAAGATAAATATAATTGTATAGTGTACTTTGAACTGTGTCTTTCTGATTAGTGAATTTATTGTGAACTGGGCAATGCCTCACATATGTAGGTGATTTCACCAAACTGCGTAACCAAGTCTCGTGTATCCTAATTTATTATGTTTTAACGTATTTTATTTAATTGGAACAAATTAATTGGGTTAAATTAGATAATTGGTAAAACCAAAATTTCACTTCTATCTATTGAATAAAAAAGAAAAAAAAAGAATTTCCCCATACAGTTGTTGTCCTAAACATACATCTTATTTTTGTGATCATGCATATTTCTTATTTTGTAAATAAGTGCTTTCTCAATTTGCATGTAAGGGCTTTGGTGGAAAATTTTGAAGAAAAGAAAGAGAAGATGACAGCTTTGGGATTAATTTTTTTAAGGGAAATTACATGTTTTGTTCATCTTTTTATAATTGTTTCTAAAATATTTTTAAATTATTGTGAAATGTTCTCAATTGATTCTCACATACTATTAGCCAAAATGATTCAACGGAGAATATACTATCACCACTAGGAAGCAGGGAACAAGATAAGCAGGAACGACATAAAAAAATGGTGAGTATGGTTGGATTGGTGGTGTTCAAAACATAGGAGATGGGGCTATGGAAAAAAAATTAGAAGAAGAGGAATTTTTTTAATAAAAAACATCAATTAAGCTATAAAATTTTAGGTCTCGGTAACTGTTGCCTGGTCCATTAAATTCATTAAATTTAATGGTGGTCATTCTAACCCGCGGGCCAGGGCAGGTCAGCTGTTCCGACACAAATTCCCATAGTTTTGGGTTGGGTTAGACGGGACAAAATTCCCATAGTTTTGGGTTAGGTCGGCTGGTCGACCCAAATCATATAAGAAACAATTTAAAAATATTGTTTATTCAAAGATAATGAATAACTTTTAAATGTACTAATTTTTAAATAATGAATAAAATTAAAATTTATTTTCATATAATTTAGAATAAGAATTTATATTTTATTTAGTTATAAATTATTCACTTAATAAAAAAATAAAGTTACATTAATTCCATTAGAATACTTTACTTAAAATTGTTGAACTTTGACCACATATTTGAATACATATATGAACAAAAAAATTATCATTTGAGATATTGTCTTATTATTTAAGAATGTTAAACATGTTTACGAAGTAAATTAATGTTGTATTATGTTGCATTAAACTATTTTTAATTAATTTTTTCATGAAAAAGTAGCAAAATTGCAATGGGTCAAAACAGGGCGAAATTGCAAATTTACAAATGGGTCAATTTGGGTAAATGCGACCCGACCCATACCCAAACCGATCCAAATTAAATTGACCCGCTTAATCGAATGGGATATTGACCCGATCCAACAGTAATGAGCTAGGTCAAAATGGGTTGAATCGAATCGGACCGAATAATTTGAGAACCCCTATTTTTTTTAATTGAAACCCATTATGAATGGGGGAGATCTTTATTAGGCTCTCCAAACCTGTTAGTAACTATCGTTACTCAAAAGGAATCGTCACCCGTGTTTGTACAATAACCCCGAGACCCTACAAAGTATTTTTTATTTACATACAGTGATGGATCCATGATTTTTACAGAGGGTGCTACTGGAACACTCCATAGGCACCGGTATTTTACTACATAGACACCGATATTTTGAGCATTTTTATACTGGTGCCTAAGTGATCCCCGGTGCAAAAATGTTACCAGTGCCTATGGTGAAATACCGGTGATAGTATGTAGGCGATCAATAAAAAAATATCCGGCCAGTGATAATAAATTCACCGGCCGGAATGAAACCCAGAAATTCATAAACACAATGGGCCGAACAAAACACACAAAAATAAATAAATCAGAAGTTCATTGCATATATTTCAAAATACATATCAGTCCTCAATTCATGAAACAAACTAGACCTAAACATAGATTAACAATATCAATTATCATAAAAACTAGAACATAATCTCCATAAACCCTAGCTAATATCAACGAACCAGAACCGTGAAGGTAAGGTCGGACGCAAGGGATGAGGCGAGGTGGATCTGAACTAAACCCGACATTTTCGATGGAGCTCGTGACTCCAACCAGCTATTGGAGTGCGGGAAGATGACGTCGGCCTGGTTTGGGAAAATGTGTTGGGGCTAGTGCGTCGCGGTGGAGGAGACAATGACCGGAGCGACGGAGATAGCGCGAAGGTGAAGCTGCGGCGATAGCGCACTATAAGAAGGGCTAGAAGATGTGCGGCCAGAGGAGAAGCGTCGTCCACAACATCGACGGATCTGGGGGGGAAGATAGTGGGTCTTCGGCGTCGAAGCCTTCAAAGGCTGGGCGGCGGTGGAGAGGAAGAGGTGGTGGAGGAGGAGGGGGATGATGGAGAGGAGGCAGAGACAGGGAGAGGTTGTTAAGTGAGGGTTTTTAGGAGAGGAGGGTTTTATATAATTAGGGTTTCGGTGCTCTAACTTGGGCCAAGTTAGTTTTTTTAACACCGTAGCACCGGTATAAAAACAGGTGTCCATGGTAATCATACCGGTGCTAGGTACTTCAAATGCAGCTGAGTGACACTGCTTGTAAATTGATGTTTTAAT
>JAULKK010333395.1:0-10796 GCA_032355705.1 Rubia peregrina | reverse complement strand
TGTTCTAAATTATGCAAGCATAGGTCGATAAAAATTCACATGCACTATTATTTATATCATAATTTATTATTAATTACTAGTTATTAATTATTAAAATGTAATATAATTTAACCATTATTTCCTTTTAACTATTTTTGTTCAGTTCGGTTCAGTTTAGTTTGATTAAGTTAAGTTAAGTTTGACTCAGTTAAGTTCAATTCAGCTCTCCTCAGCTCTTCTCAACTCAACTCAGCTCTTCTCAGCTCTAATAAATTCAGCTCAACTCAACTCAGCTCCGATTCAGCTCAACTGGATAGGGCCTTGGTTGTGGAGGAAGAGGATGGGGATTTGAAATCTACCGATAGCTTGGCGACGTATGATATCCTGCCCGTCATGCCTAAAGACGCCCCATGATCACTTTTCTTTTATAATCTATGATGAATTATGTTTTATTTGTGGATGTTGCTTTTGAACTATGACTTGTGTTGCAATTTAGGCGTGTGGATGTTGCTTTTGATGGATTATGTTGCTAAAATTTTATTATGTTCTCCTCTAAATTGGTAATCATAGATTGCAATGTTATATGTCTATTATTTTTTATATGCTCTTGGTTGTTATGAACTGGGAATGGGGACTTGTAGTTTTTCATTCCAAGTTTTTATTTATATTTGGAAACTGTCTATTGAACATCAGTTTATATGATGCGACATCGCACGTATATCGAGCCTACTGTTCAGCTTAACTGATAACCTTCCAAACTATGTGCGAGTTTGCATGAATTAAATCATTTAAGTACATTTACACTACCACATAAACACCCATCTAGCACCGGTTTTTGGTACGGTGCCCAAAATAAATTAGCACCGGTTTTTTAACATTAGCAAAAAAACCGGTGCCAAAATGTTTCAAAAATTTGCCAAACTTTAGCACCGATTTTCAAAAACTGGTGCCTATGTAAAAAAACTGGTTCTAAAATTCACCAAACTTTAGCACCGGTTTTCAAAAACCGACGCCTATGTAAAAAAAACCAGTGCAAAATTTTTTAAAATACAATCATCCCACCAAAAATTTCAAAAATTTTGCCAAAATTTAAACCGGTGCCTAAGTAAAAAATCGGAGTTAAAATTTTAAAATTCAATTATCCTGCCAAAAATTTAAAAATATTCACCAAAATTTAGCACCGGTTTCCAAACATTGGTGCCCATGTAAAAAAACTGGTGCTAAATATTCAAAATTCAATCATCCCGCTAAAAAATTCAAAAAAATTGCCAAAATTTAGTACCGATTTCAATAACTGGTGCTAAAATTTTAAACTTCAATCATCCAGCCAAAAATTTCACCAAAATCTAGCACCGATTTTCAAAAACGGGTGCCAATGTAAAAAAAATTGGTGTTAAAATTTTAAAATTCAATCATCCCGCCAAAAATTTAAAAAAAGTCGCACAAAATTTAGCACCAATTTTCAAAAACCGGTGCCCATGTAAAAAATGGTGCTAAGATTTTAAAATTCAATCATCCAGCCAAAAAATTAAAAAAGAATTCCCAATTTTTCATGAGATGGACGCAGCTGCGCTCAGCCGCTCTAAACTAAATTATATTTTGGCTTAACTTTAAATATCATTTACTTCTTTTGTTGATTTTAACTAATAGCTAAGTTGATTTAAAGTAATCAATTATCATCCTTTATTGACCTAATATATATAAATAAGAATATAAAAAAATTGACGTTAACTAATTAACGTCCAACTCTTAATTGATTTAGTGTAAATACAAATAAATATGTTTGACTTTAACTAATTAACGGTCCTTCCATTCACCCATACATTCCCAAATCGCAAAGTTGCAATCGTATATCATTCTATTGAATTTTGGCATTGCCAATTTCGTGATTCGACAATTCCAAATTTCTTAGAGGGACCTAAGTGCAAAAAGTAAAAAAACTTTACTCGTAACTCCAAAATGAAATTCGCTCGAACGTGGTGCTTGCCTATACACCCTCATTTTATTTTCCAAATACATAACATAATATTTATCATCGGTCGGGCACGACAACATATCCGGAATCCTTTCCGATTTCTCTTCCTTACTTCTATGTAATCAAGTCTTAGTTACTCTGGAACACCTACTAGCGCTTTCCCACAATTCACCAAAAAATATATTATTTAACATCTATATATTTAGATAAGAATAGTAAAAATTATGTATTTTGGAGTAATGGATAGTGAGGAAACAAAACTTTGGGCCATAGTGTAATTTTTCAAAATTGTGTGCAAGTAATCAATGTTGACTTTCGAGGCGCTTCCATTCACCCATACATGCCCAAATCTCAAAGTCGCAATCGTATATTATTCAATTGAATTTTGGCAGGAAACTTTAGGTTTCCTTTTCCTCTTGCCAAACCCATTATGTACATCTCGCAACATATTCAAGATTGACCACCTATTAATATAGGAGGTGGGGGTGACAACTCCATCTTTCCATTGAATTCATCACGTCGGTTCTTCCACCGATGAGTTTTAGGAAGCCCTTTATGGTGCCTAAGGTACATTGTCTTACTTCCATGCCTCAACTAACAATAATTTTTCTATCAAAACAAATGGGACATGCCATGTGACCTTTCACAGAATATCCAGACAAGTTTCCATAGTGGGAAAGTTATTAATGGTACAGAATAACATGACTCTAAAATCAAACAACTCCTTCTGAAACCCATCATACATACTCATTCCAGGATCCCACACATATTGGTATCGTTTCCCGACTGTTTTGGACTGGAGAATTTTAAAGATAACATTATGTACTTTTTTTCATGAACAACCATGGGGGCAAGTTGTAAATCATTACCATCACCGGCTAGAACTATGACTGCTGCTTATATTACCAAACGAGTTTCTTCCATCAGTGCACAAACCAAACCTAAAGTTGTGTGGCTACACCAGAATTGCCACATCTATCTTCTTCTACTGATCACCGTCAGCCGGATGACTTATGACTTCAGGATCAACCACTGTCCGATCTGCATGCAAGCTTAAATACTTTGCATCCCCGGGTTTGTCAAAAAGTATTCTCTATTGCGGAATAGTAGGTAGATACCAAACAACCTTGACAAGAACCTTCTTTGTCTGCAGATTACCAATTTCTCCATCAACATCCACCTATTCAATTTGAACCTTGAAGCATTACATTTAGGGCATTCGTCCACGTTTAAGTGATCTCCCCTATACAAGATACAATTTTTCCAACAAGCATGTATCTTTTCATAATCCATTCCCATCAGACATAGTACCTTCTTTGCCTCATATACTGTTTCAGGGAGTCTATTGCCAACCAGAAGCATTTCTGTCAACACTTTCAACAAATCAAATAAACCTACATCACTATAGGAATACTTAGCTTTCACATTCATCAACTGTAACGTAGCCTTCAATACCATCATTCCATCGGGCCATCCATCATAAAGAAGTGTCTCATTATGTATGTGGAGGTATGAAAGTCTTTTATAATTTCCACTATAGTTTTTGACAATATCCTCAACCAACTCATCAATCCTATCATCTTTCTTGGCCTCTACTTCATTTGGAGTATGGTCATCCAAGCTCTCTCCATACCAAAACCAAGTTTTGTATGTTGGATCGAAACTGTATATAAATAAGTGTTCCTTCAACCTAGTTGCTTCTTCATGAATAGTGGTGTTCCGACACTTCTTGCAAGGACAATATACATATGATAAATTATCCTTCACGGCATTCGATATCATGTTGGATGAAATTAACTACAAAATATTGATAACTTTCGCTAGTTCAATCTTCATCAAAGCAATGAGCTTTGTCCATATATATTCCTACAATATAATCTAAAATATAATTAGAAGTGCACACTCTTCAGTGACATTTGTTAGCAACAAACATATCCACCTACATTCATTCAATCCATGGTTTCCATGAATATCGGGAAAAAACACACACACACATACATATATATGTACATTCATTAATTTACCATACACACATGTATAACCACAACCATATACAATAATGGAATGCCTAATTTCAATCAATCCATAATTAAACACATTCTCTCTTACAAAATGAATAAAACTATAACCTAAAATGAGGATGAAACTACAAATTGGAAGTATTCAAATACTTACTTGGTAATTAACGTCTAAGCACAATCAATAATCGTATTGGCCACCTTTAACAATGTCATTTTCGTTTTTGAAGAGGAAAACCGGAATGGGGCTGACAATCGCTCATACTGATAAACAAAGCAACGTTGGTCATGTCACGATTAAGTGATACTACTTGGTTCGACCAACATTACCGACGTCGTACTTACGTTGGTCAAACTATTTACTTCAATTTCCAAGAGTATTTACCTCAGTTTCATTGAATCGAGGTAAAAAGGTAATTACTTACCCTAGATTTTTAATAACCGAGATAAAAAAAACCTTTTAATTTGAAAAAATAGAGGTGAAAGAACTTTTTACCTCAGTTATTTTATGTTAAGAAAAAAACTGAGGTAAAGGGGGTGAAGTAATATGTCATTTTTCTTATAGTGAGTGCTTGTTTGGGTCTTCACTGGCCATTCCATAGAAGGTTGGTAGGCATTGGATCAAGCTGCTCTTCAACTCATAAGTCACATTCGACGACAAAGGTTGGAAGACAATGCATAAAGGTTAATTCTCCAAGTTTGGAGCCATCAAATCCCTAAGTGTACGATTGTCCTTTGCCATATCTACAGTCTCCTCAACTACTACAGTCGGTCCTTGTGAAACCTCCACCCTAGCTCTCCTCTTTCTCCTTCTACGACCACATGCGTTATCCGCTAGGTAGTGTAAAGTTCATAAGTTTGTGGTATGGGTATGTACCATAAACTAGAAACTATACAATACCAAACCAAAGACAAACATTACTCCCTCTGTCCCAGTTCAAGCTGCACATTTTTTGGTCAACTTTCTCAAGACACATTTGACCAAAATTTTAACCAGTATATAGATACAAATATCATTTTGAGAGATATCATTGGATTCCCTGCATGATGTATTTTCTAAACATCAAATTTTAATACAACATTATTATACATAAATAAAGTTATCGTTGGTCAAACATGGTATGAGAAAGTTGACAAAAAAAATCTGCAGTTTGAATTGGGACAGGGGAGTATAAACATCATTAGTGAATAAAATTTTGTCAAATGCTTAATTATTGACTTGAAATATTAAATTTAAATTCAATTAGTTTAAAACTCGAATCCTTTCAAATTAAGCTTACAATTTTAATTATATAAATAAAAATATTAAATATGTTAAATTACAAGAACTAATATTAGCATCAATTATAAATTGGGTTGATTTTTTATCTTCAACATTATTAATTTTAAATATTATACATTAAAATATAAGTTTTATATAGTTAATAGGATATTATTAAAATGATTTTACTTCCACGTTTATATTCTAACTGAAAATATTAAATAGGTAAAAGTAAAAAAAAAATTTACCAAACACTACCACAGAGACACCCTCTAGCACCGGTTTTTAAAAATTGGTTCCCCAAATTTTATTACACCGGATTTTTTAAATTTAGCATCGGTTTTTTTTAAACCGGAGCTAAAATAACACCAATTTTTTAACACCGGTTCTAAATTACCATCAGTTTTTTTTTTGAAATCGGTGTTAATGCTTTTTAAATGGTTTTCAAAAAACCGGTGCTAATTTTTTTAAAAAAAATTGGTGCTAAACTTTTTAAAATTCAATCTTCCCTCCAAAAAACTTGCTAAAATTTAGCTCCAGTTTTAAAAAAGACCGGTGCTAATTAAAAAACCGGTGCTAAATTTTTTTGACTCAATCTTCCCGCAAAAAGTTTGCCAAAATTTAGCACGGATTTTTAAAAAACTGGTGCTAAAATTTTAAAATTCAATTTTCTACCAAATATTTCAAACATAATTCGTTATTTTTTATTAAAAATTTGCCAAAAATGTCATGAGATGGGCGCAATTGCGCGCAACCGCTCTAAGATAAATTAGATTTTTTTCTTAACTTTTAAAATCGTCACTTCTTTTGTTGACTTTAACTAATAGTTAAGTTGATTTAAATTAATCAATTATCAACCTTTACTGACCTAATATATATAAATAAGAATAAAAATATTTGATTTTAACTAATTAATTAACGTCTGACCCTTAATTGATTTAGTATATATAAATACAAATAAAAATATTTGAGTTTAACTAATTAACGTTTAACCAAGGAGTTTTAAAAATATTTAGCACCGGTTTTTAAAAACTGGTGTTAAATATTTTAAAATTTTAATCTTCCTACCAAAATTTCAAAAAAGTTGGCAAATTTTTAAAAAACAATTGCCAAAAATATCATGAGATTGGCGCAAGTGCACGTAGCCGCTCTAAGCTAATTTTTTTTCTTCTTAACTTTCAAAATCGTTTACTTTCTTTGTTGACTTTAACTATAACTAGGTTGAGTTAAATTAATCAACGATCAACCTTTATTGACTTAATATAAATAAGAATATAAATGTTTGAATAACAAAATCATGTGTTTAAGGGGCAATGGACAATGGGGAAACACAATTTTGGGCCACGGTGTAATTTTCCAATATTGTATACAAGTAATCAATGTTGACTTTCAAGACCCTTCCAT
Source organism: Rubia peregrina (assembly GCA_032355705.1). Lineage (NCBI taxonomy): Eukaryota > Viridiplantae > Streptophyta > Magnoliopsida > Gentianales > Rubiaceae > Rubia > Rubia peregrina. Next base: position 4,159 of record JAULKK010333395.1, on the reverse strand, counting down.
TCACTCATACATGCTCAAATCGCAAAGTCACAATCATATATTATTCAACTGAATTTTGACATCGTCAATTTCGTGATTCGACAATTCAAAATATCTTGGAGGGACCTAAGTGCAAAGAGTAAAACTTTACTCGTAACTCCAAAATGAAATTCGCTTGAACGTTGTGGTTCCCTATACATCCCCATTTTATTTTCCAAATCCATAAGGGAATATTTATCATCGATCGAGCACAAGAACATATCCGCAATCCTTTCTGATTTCTCTTCCTTACTTTTATGTAATCAATTTTAAGTAACTCTGAAACATCTACTAGCGCTTTCCCACAATTCACCAAAAAATCATATTATATAATAATTTTATATTAACGTAAGAATAACAAAAATAATGTATTTTGAAGCAATGAATAATGGAGAAACACAATTTTGAGCCACTGTGTAATTTTTCAAAATTGTGTACAAGTAATCAATGTTGACTTTCGAGGACCTTCTATTCACCCATACATGCTCAAATCGCAAATTCGTAATCGTATAGTATTCAATTGAATTTTGGCATCGTCAATTTTGTAATTCGACAATTCTAAATTTCTTGGAGGGACCTAAGTGCAAAAAGTAAAAACTTTACTCGTAACTCCAAAATGAAATCCGCTCGAACGTGGTGTTTCCCTATACACCCCCATTTTATTTTCCAAATCCGTAACAAAAAATTTATCATCGATCGGGCACAAGAACATATCCGTAGTCCTTTCCGATTTCTCTCGCTTACTTCTATGTAATAAACTCTAAGTTACTCTAGAACATGTACTAGCGCTTTCCCACAATTCACCAAAAAAATATTATTTAATATTTTTATATCCAGGTAAGAATAAGAAAAATTATGTATTTTGGAGGAATGGATAAGGGGGAAACAATCTTTTGGGCCACAGTGTAATTTCCCAAAATTATGTACAAGTAATCAATGTGGATTTTCGAGACCCTTCCATTCACCCATATGTGCCCAAATCACAAAGTCGCAATCGTATATTATTCAATTGAATTTTGGTGAAGCCAATTTCTAAATCCGTAACGGAATATTTATCATCGATCGGGAACAAGAACATATCCATAATCCTTTCCGATTTCTCTTCATTACTTCTATGTGATCAACTCTAAGTTACTCTAGAACATCTACTAGCACATTCCCACAATTCACCAAAAATATATATTATTTTATATTTTATATTTAGGTAGGAATGACAAAAATCATGTACTTTGAAGCAATGGATATTGGGAAAACACAATTTTGGGCCACAATGTAATTTTCAAAATTGTGTACAAGTAATCAATGTTGACTTTCAAGGCTTTTCCATTCACCCATACATGCCCAAATTGCAAAGTCACAATCCTATATTATAAACAGTAGTCATCAAAAATTATTTATTTTTAATATTTATTAACATTTATAATATAATTTTCCATTAATAAAATTTTCCTGAATATATGATTTCCCATTATTAATATTTATTAACACTTTCTATTTATTAACAGTTATAAATAGTCATCAAAGATATTTTTCAGCCCTCACCCCCACCATTGTGAGACCCCTGTCCTAAAAGAAAGTAGGACAATATGTATTGTATCAAAATAAAGATACATAATAATGTATAGTAGGGTATCAAATAAGAAAATAATATATAATGTGATGTTAATTTTTAAGTTATGTGTAGGTTATAAAAAGTATTATATATATATATTTATTTTTTTGAATAATATTAAAATTTATTTTTAAAATAATAATAAAGTGTAAAATGATTAAAGAAAGTAAATAATGAATTGATTAACAAAGAAAAAATAAGGTAAGAACTCAATTGGGCTTCAACCTTTTCAGCCCAAGAGATGAGAAAGAAAGGGAAAAAACTTAACTTAACTTAAACCTTAGACTCATAAACGAAAAGAGAGAAAAACAGAGAAAAAAAACAGAAAGAGGGAGGAAGAAGAAAAGATAAGGCCGAGGAACTTCTGGAAAAAATTTGGCGGTTCGAAGAGTAGGAAGTAGAGAGGTGAGCGGTCAATGTAGGAGGGTTGCTCCATTTTGTTTTAGAATTTAAAAACACAAGTCTTGGAGTTTCTTTGCTTAGGAAATAAGAGAGGGTTTAGAATTTCTTTGCAAAAGAAGCGGACGAGCGAGCAGCTCCTTCTCCGGCGAAGAGTTCTCCAGTGGCTACTATGCGACAGAAGCTTTGCTTCTCCAGCGGCGGAGAGGCGGCATGGCGATGGAGCTTAGGCGGAAAGCTTAGGGGTGGTGTGGGAGGCGAGGATTGAGGGACGCTTAAGGTGGGCAGGTCGTGGCGTGAGGTGGAGGCTCGAGCGGCGGACGGAGGGTGAGGTGGCGGAGGGATGGTGCTCTGCTTATGGAGCCGGCGGTTGTTAGCTACGAATCGATGGTGGTGATTTTGTTTTTTGGGGGGTATTTTCTCACTTTTTCTCCTAATAAATTTGATCTATGCCATGTTAAATTCAAAATTTTGGAAGCTTTTTCCTTTGTCGCCTTGTTTTTGTTCAAGTGTTATCCAGTTTTACCATTAGCACACAAGGTGTTTGACTATTTGTCTCAAAAACTTATTGGCTTCTTTTTTATGTAATTGAGGGCTTCTTCATTCCTTAGTAGTATAAGAATTCTTAATATTGTCAAACAACACTAAACAACGCTTTTATGATTTGATTATTTTTCTGTTGTTTCACTTGGTAGCATTGCTTGCATAATTTTGCCTTGTTTTGCAGGGTGTGTTCTATACCGAGTTTAAAGAGTAATCTTGTATTGGCAGAATTTGGAAAGGTTTCTTCTCTCGCAATCATCCAGTTGACAAATATGATGTAAATTCTCATTTAATCATGGATGTTTAAGATGTTTGATCTTGATTGTAACAGGTGGGTTAGATTTTCAATCTTTCTATATGACTATTGCATTCCTCCATATTTATGGTGCTTATTTTTTATGATGGAGAAATGAACAGAGAGAGGAATTCAAGAAAATAATGGCTCTGATGCAAGCTCATAACAGGCAAGGTGCTATCCATTGTGATGGAATAAGAGCAGGGCATGGTCTTAGTGGTTCAAGACTATGTTGCGCTAAAGAGTTACCTAAAGGAGCTTTTCTTAGCGAATATATAGCTGAAATCCTGGTCAACAAGAGCTGACGAGTTTAAGAATTTGTACTTTCCTTCCTTGGATTTTTGAATTCGTTCTGAACTCTGGGAAGTCGTCACCGTACCTCTCAAAGATATAATTTATAAGCCATTTTTGCTTACTAAATACAATTAAGTAGATAGTGGCAAGTCGGGATCGTCCATAGAGAAGAGGGATATTCTTAAGCGTTTACACATACACGGGTGACTATAAGCCTAGATATAGATATGTACATACACATAAAATCATGTAAAGAGGGGAATTTTTGTGTTGGTTTTCTAAGTTATGAATGTAAAAACAAGATAACTAGCAAAGTCAAGTAACTATGATAATCATTCAACAAACTAATAAAAAGATACAAAAACTACAAATGACAAAACCTTGGGGAAATATATTTCCGCTTTCGAACCTATTATCTATCCTTGAATCCACGACCTATTCACTACTTTAACTACTTGTTGTGAAGAAAAATATTCCACCCTTGTTTGATAGTAGTTTACAAGAATGAATTTGACATCTCTAGCTAAAACTCACTAATGAACTCTTTAGTCATTCAATGCCTAAAGGTATCCCATTAATGGCATTAAGCACGAAGAATCAACAATATTGGTAACACTTATAAACTCTACACCGTGTCTAAGCATTGAACCAATTCGTGCATTTACACAAGATTAGCCAAGAACGTTCAATGTTCATAAACTTCTCCTATTTGCTACACAAAACAAACCTGATAAAGAATTCGACATTATCACATTTATCTAGCAATTATCAAATCAACAACCATATTAGAAGCTCTAATTCATGCTCTAGGATTTCATATCAAAGGAAGGGAAAATTAGCTACTTTCTTCAAACCCTAACACATAATCTACAAGCAATTCATATACTCAAACTTCTAACACCATTAATGGGTTCAACAATCAAATTCAAGCACAATAAATACACAATAGAGAAAGCATTGAATAGATAGAAATGATTCTCAAGACATAGATAAGGAAG
>JAULKK010333375.1:0-10797 GCA_032355705.1 Rubia peregrina | reverse complement strand
TGTTGCTTAAACCTGCGGGCTATTTAAGTATTCAATACATCCTTTATATTCGTACCCTGCAGAATAGATGTTTATAGAGAAACCTTTTAAGTGTACCTTGCGAGCTAGACGCTTAAAAGTTGAGTTGAGTGTACCCTGCGGGCTAGACTCTGCTTCTCGTGCAACTTGAGTGGTTTGGGCAAAATTCCATTCACGTTAAAGATCCAAATTCCGTAATCCAGAGTTTTCGCAAGAAGATTCATATCAAGTAATATTATCATGTGATATATCGTTGGATTCTTCGTTGCATGTACTTTCCAAATATTAAAATTTTACATGATATTAATATGTGTAGCAAAAATTATTAATGGTCAAACATGTCATGAGAAAACACGTAAAAAAAGTGTGTCAAACACCAATGAACGGATTACTTTGTGTGGTGTGGGACATTACATGGTTCATAACTATGGAGTATTTTCTTTGTTCTTTATGGCTAAGTGTGATATGTTGTGAATTAGCACCGCATGTGCCTCGAATCATGGCAAAAAGTGTTATTAAGGAGGTGTTTGATTTGCAAAATAAGTTGAGACTAAAAAGTACGACAAATACCACTCCCTCATTTTCGACAGTTTTGACCTATTTACTTTTTCATGATCTTTTAAGGTCATATTTAACCGTCAATATCTCTATCTAGCTACATATAACAATTCATCATAAAAAATTAATATTTTAAAAATAGATTTTAAAGTGAATCTGACAATATCTTGCATGATATTTTTTTTATAATAGATACATTAATTTATATTTATATTCAGGGTCAAAGGTTTACCAAATTTGATTTGAAAAAAAGTAAGTAGCTCATAAATAGTGGGACAGAGTGAATATTTTTTTTATTATAGGAAGTTACAAGGATAGATTATAAAGTTCTGAAGATATCAACAATGTTCTAATTCATGAACATAAGTGTTCTATCTTATATCAAATATGTCATTAACTTATTATACAGGGTACAATACACTTCTAACCCTAATTTTATGTTGAAAGTGTTAATATAACGCTGTAAAATAAAAAAAAAGTGCTAAAGTAACCCTCACTTTATGAAAAATTGTGTAGTTATAACTTTCTGTCCTAAATCCGGCATTGCCTGAAGAATTTAGACATTGATCAAACGTGAAAGGATGAAAATACCCTTATCTCATAAACTAAAATTTTCTTTCCCATTTTGCCCTAGGGATATAAATGAACCAAGCCGTTTGTGAAAAAAGCTCGCAAACAACTCGAACTAGAAGAACACAAGCCGAGCTCGAGTTTCTTTATTCTTGTTTGGTGGGCTCGTCGAGGTTCACAAGCTTGTACCTATATAACTATATTATTTTTAATTTACAATTTTGCATAAATTGGAGGGTTGTATTGATTCGTTCGAAGGTAACGAGCTCAACGAGCCAATCATGCTCGAGCTCGAGCTCCAATTCGATCGAGTTACGAACCGAGGTCGAGCACGTCACAAACAATCAAGCACGAGATTGAAATAAATTTTCTGGACTCTAATAAGCTTGAACTTAAACACAAACTTAGTAATTTTTTTGCACTCGATCTTGGCTTGGTTCGTTTACACCCTTATTTGACCCGCTGCCACCAACCTCTTTCCTATCTACCCCCTACCACCGTCATGTCCGTCACCACTCGTAGAGGTCCGCTCTCCTCGATTCTTCTTTCCGCTTGCCGCTCACTCGCCTCACCACCCACCTCAGCCCCCATACCCCCTGAAGCCTAGACCCGCCAAAATCGCTTCCAATTCACTGGCCTCTTCAATGCCATGAAACCATCCAAAAATCCCCAAATTACTCTTCAATTAAGCAACCAAATCGATTCCCTAGCACAATTTTTTTTTGCTAATTCCAAGCTTCCTTGGCCGCTTAAGCAACGTATTCAACTCCTTGTCCCTCGACTTGTGGACCCGTTCGAAGGCTTCAGCTTCTCCGGCATCGTCGCGAACACCGCCGCCAAGGACACCTCCGCCTTCACCAGCGCCAAGATCTGCTGGAAGGAGACGCCGAAGTTTGGTTGATATTGATAAAGAATGAAAAGCGGGGATTGAAGTACACATGGAGTCTGATACAAACATGTTAATTGATTTGATATTCTTCAAATGAATAAGGTGTTTGGGGAATTTAAGATGGCGGAATTGGAATTGGAACAAGTATTACATTGGATAGGAATAGGAATGATATTAACGGATTCTGATAGAGTTTAGGGATTGGAAGAAGAAGGGCATGGAGTTGAAGAAGAAGAAATTAATGGCTACGAGGGTATTTTCATCTTTCCATTTTTTCTCTTTTTCATTTTCTTAATATAGGGGTAAAATGGTCATTTCCTTGATATCCGGTCAAAATTCTCATTGACAATTCAAGTCCCGGCGTTCATAGTTAGATTGACACATACATAAAAAAGTTAGAATTATTTTAGCACTTTCTCAGTTTATAGAATTATATTGACACTTTTAGACTAAATTTAGAATTATTTTAACACTTGACACTGATATATATTGAAGTGTTTTACTCAAATTTCCAATACGAGCATGACATCTCCAAGGCGAAAGAAATTTTTTTTTATGTCTGGGGTTAGTAGATTTTCATATAAACAAATTTGTATCAGAAAGTGCTAATAGAAATTTCTTTTAAAAAATTTTTTCAGTAAATTTTTGTAGCTTTCGTCTTGTAGTTCCGCCTTTGAACAGCTCTTTTCCTTTGTTTGAAAATTGTATATGAAATACATTTATTTGAAACTTGTATACTCCATCTGTCCCCAATTAAAATTTAATTGAACTATTCATTTAGTTAAAATTGACTAATTTAAATTATAAAATTCTATCGATATAAGTAATTAAGGATATTATCACGTGCAATGCATAGTGTTAGATTTTTCTTAATGTGTATTTTCATAATACTAATTTTTTATAATTTTAATTGCATCGTTAAAGATATTAATGGTCAAATATTTTTTGGTTCAACTATCAAAAGTCAAAGTGTGCAGTTTAATCCAGGACATATTTTTAATACAATTTATATAGGTTCTCTTCTCCCAAACTAATCTAATTGAAATGAATTATATAAAAATATATTGAATTGAATTGTACTAAAATAAACTAAAAAAATTGTACTGAGAAATAGTAGATTAAATTAATCTAAAATTCCGTTGAATTGAATAAAACTGAACTGAACTGGCACTACAGGAAAAAATGACCTTTTTTACTTTGGAATTTTTACCTTAGTTTTTTTATTTTTGAAAAATAACTGAGATGAAAGGTTCTTTTATCTTGGTTTTGTTTTAAAACGAAGTAAATTTTTTATTTTTACTTGGGATAAAAATACGAAGTAAAAAACTGAGGTAAAAAGGTAGGTTATTTACTTCGGTTATTTTTTAATAGTAGTAATATTGAAATAAATGAAGTAACGAAGGGTATGCGACGGTGCTAATGCTTTACCATCAAATGGCTGACTTCGAATTATATGTCGTTATTACCAACTACATATGCGATGAACAGCCTCTGTCAGTTATTTTTTTTGGAAAAAACTGTTTATAAAATAAATTGGGGTGGAAAAATTATTTGTTTGTTTGGAAATGATTGAAACATTTTTATTTCTATGCTAGTCTAATTTAATTTTGTATTTGAAAGTAATTGAAAAATACATTTTTAAATGGTAAGCACTAAAAGAATGAGACAATCGATACATATTAAATTAACCCAATCATTTGTGTTAGAAATTACACATAAACTACATGGAAAAAAAATATTTCCATTAAAATTAATATTGTTTTTATTCCAACCCGACCTAAAAATTCTTATAAGCAAAAAAAATGCAATGATGCGTATGCACGACCCTAAACATCATGCAATGGACGGTTACATTAAGTAGCTCGATGAACACCACATCCCCCAATAAGCACGCCATTGTCTATAAGAAAATGTCCAAAACCTTTGGGGACAGGGCCATTATTAAGGAATAGAATATTGTATGAATATTGCTTGCATTTAGAATAGTTTTTTTCCTTTTCAGGATGGGTCATTTGTACCTCTATATATTGTAATCCAGATCATGAATACAAACACAACTTTACACCCTATTTTCTACATGGTATCAGAGAATAAAATCTTGAAACCTCATAAATCCTACACCTTAAATTTTTCGCTACCTTTTTTTGCAAGCCTGCCCCTTCCAGCTAGCTGCTCGTGTCCCTCACGTGCGCGCCGTCCTTGTTGCTTTTTGTCGTCAGACGTCGAATCCACAACTGTCGCTGCTGATTTTCCAGCCATTTCTGTTGATTCAAAGTCTGAATCTCGCTCACGTGCTGCCACCGACTTGTCATGCGCCACCATTGATTTACCACGTGCCGCCGCCGATTTGCTCCAGGCACTTCCCTACCGATCCAATTTGTCTCCGAAGATCTTATCCGATCCTGCTACTATGTTGAATCCTGATTCTGAATCCACCGGTGATACCGTCGAACTTACTCGCTTCGCTACCGAAGCTGAGGCTAACAAGCTACAGAATATCAATGTCATCGATGTTATTGCAGCTTTTTTTCAAGCAATTGCAATTGCAATATGGCACTGGGAAGTCCGTACCTATTGGTCGATCTAAAATTCTCCATACTACCCTGGTCCTTCTGATGGTCACGGTTTGGTCATCTGTCCCAGTGATCCGAGCTGCCTTTCCTCCATTAAATTTTTTTAGCAATGCATCGACATCTTCCATTTGAGCTACCACCATCTACCAGATTATTTGAAGGCGTCTCTTTTTTGTTTGGGAGCTTTCCCAAAGGAAGGTGATATCTTGTTCATAAGCTATTAAGGTTATGGATCTCTGAAGGGTTCATATGTCCAGAGGATTCAAAATGCTTAGAAAATGTTGCTGAGAAGTACTTGAACGATCTAATTGGCAGAGGGCTAGTACTAGTGTCCAAAAGGAGCACATCCCCTTCAAGTGGTTGTTGTTCTGCGCACCTATCTGCCATTTTTAAAATTAATTAATTTAGCAAAATAAATAAATTCTTGTATGGATCTTTTCGCCTGCACCGTTACCTCGCTGCCAGGATTTGCAGCTGCAGCCTTTGGCTCTCCTGCCCGATCTGATTTCAGCCATTTTCTCTCTGACGACCAATGGAGTACGATCTGTAATTTATTTAATCAGTTACATTACCCTTTTGACCATGGGTCAGGTAAGCCTATTTTACCCTGGATTCTCGATTCAGAAGCCTCATATCACATGACCGGTGACAAAGGTTCTCTAATTGACATTATTGTTGCTGCCTATTCTATTAACGTTTTATTCCCTGATGGATCTTTGTCATCTACGGCTCAATATGATTCTTTGCATTTTGGAGATATCACTTTTACTCATGGGCTTTATATACCTACACTACGATGCAACTTATTATCATGCTCTAGATTGTTGTCTGCCTTAAAATGTCTAGCTTTGTTTAATGAAAATTATTGCATTTTACAGAAAATAAGTATGAGGATTGTGATTTGGCGTGAGTGAACAGAAGGGGGTGCCTTTGTATGCTGGATACGCATATTTAGTCTCATATCCCGTAATCAATTATGACAGTTTCTACATCTTCATTTGATTTACGGCATCAACGCCTTGGGCATCCATCCTCAATGGTGTTGTCTTATGTTCATACTCTTGATTTTTGCACAAATAATACTTTTGTTCCTTGCTCTGTGTGACATAGAGCAAAACAGACAAGACACAGTTTTCCTTTGAGTTCTTCAAATGCTAGTTCTTTATTTGAATTAATAGATTGAGATGTTTAGGGGGTTTATAGCTCACAATCTTCTAGTGGTGCATTTTATTTTTAAACTATAGTTGATGATTATTCATGAGTTGTTTGGGTTTATTTATTAGTGGCTAAGTCAGAGGTAGCTTCTAGATTTATAGAATTTTGTGCTTTGATCAAGAATCAGTTTAGGCGCTCTATTTGTCATGACCGTGTGATCAATGGTACATAATTTATACCTTTGAGATCGTACTTTAATAAATCTGACCTTACTTTTTAGACTTCTATGGTTAATACACCACAACAGAATTTTCCCGTAGAGCGCAAGCATTGTCATTTGTTAAATGTGGCTCGTGCTTTGTGCTTTCAAGCTAATATGCCAATTGATTTTTGGGGAAAATGTGTTCTCATTACTGCATATCTGATTCTAGAAATTGAAGAAACCGGTAGACCAATATGAGCAGCATGTCGACTTCTTACAAGCCTAATGGATTTTGAGCAATTCCGCAGCACCATAGACATTCACCACTTCAAAAAGTTGGTTCAGAAGATTCTCAAGTATGATATAGCAGTTCACGACAAGGACTAAGTGGCTGCTTGTCTTGTTAAACTTTACTCTCTCTTGGGCCCAAATCCTGGCCCTGAGGATCCTACCAATGTGGACCTTCTCTTGTTCTTAAGGATATGTTGGGATTTCATTGGGATGAATTTTAAGGATTGTCGATGTGAATAATGGGGATTAATTATTGGAGATTATGATTGCTTGCAGGGAATGTTGTGTTAAACAACATCAGTAGAATCGAAGATACGAACGGTCACAAAAGAAACTGTAAGGGAAGCACATGGGGAGTATGAAGAGCTTCTGAAGGAACATCTATAACTTTAAAACTACTGTATTGCGATTCGTGTCAACTTTTTTGGTGGATTTTTGATGTTCTTATATTAATTATTATAGTTTTCTCGGTTGATTGCTATGTAAATGATACCACCTCAGGTGCTTGAAACTTTAAAATGGTTCTCCCGCAAGTACATGCAGTGCTCGTGATGATGGAGGTAAATATTGAACTTTGCAGTAATTAGTTTGTTGGATAAGGCGATAGCTCTGAGATTTGACCCATCCATCATCAGTATGTAAAATGATATGAAGTTTGAAAAGATGAACTCGAATGAAATTTGATTTGCATTTCTTCTCTCAGAGTTATGCAAATCAAGATCTTTCATACTCAAAGTTTTCAATTAACACTTCACATTTAGATATCATTTCCTCTCCTTTTCACAAAACCATTAAAATTGAACTTCAGTATGTGGATTTGACTTGGTATTTCACTTGATGCTACCTGCAGGTTGCTGCATGGGATGCGAATTTTTCAAGGTAATACTGTGATGCAATCTAATGGACCTTCATTCTTATCATAAATATAATTTGTTTTTATGTTTGGTTTCAACATTATCTTAAATTTTGCTCTTCAAAGGGAAAAATTACATAAGCAGATACTGTAAGCATTCTAGGGTTCATTATTTTTTATGGTGCATGCAAATATGGTTTTTAATAAATATTTTTCAGGTTTGTCAATTTTTTGTTATGGTTAGTACTGAACTTATAATGGTTAATGATATGAATGATCTTTTTAGAGGTTCTGTTCCCCCACACTTGGAAATTCTTGGGGTGGGGGTAAACTTTGCTGTACCAGTTTACCTGGAAATATTCAAGAAAAAGGGAAAGGAAAATGAGAAACTATTAATTTCTTCTGGATATGACAGTCACTTGGATTATCTCCATTTCTTATCTTAATCTTGCATGAAGATTAGAAAAGTTGGAACTCAAATGATTCACTTCATTTCTTGTGACTTCACTACATGTATCGCAATATTCATAATTACTGTCATTTGATCCTACTTTAGTTCTTGCGTTTGAAGCTATAGAACAATCATTTGAATGACTAATATGCACAAAAAATTGTTCAAAATGTCATATTTTAGGGAATTATTTTAATGCATGTGGATGCCAAGGTTTTATTATAATATGCACTAATGAAGGCAAACAAAGAATGAGAAAAGAGCATTTTGAATGGGTACTCTATTACCTCACCATGTCATTCAGACACAAGAACGAATGACAACAAATCTGAGGTACTTCATTGTAAGCCGCCCTTTCCGATTCTTTATTAGATGCCATTGTTGGTTTACTATTTCATTCCCGACATTAGTGATTTGCTTCGTGTAATATTCTTTCTTTTGCAACCCTAAATTATTAGTCATTCATCCCAAGTTGATGGCCCACCCAATCCAACCTCAACCACTTGAGACAAATCAGTAATGGAAGCCTGAATCTTCTTATTCTTTGTTGGAATGGTAGCAGAGCTAGAGGAAAATCACATTCAACCGTCAGATGCAACACAAAACTATCAACCTACACCTTGGCTATCAAATCATCTTCCATTGAGCCCACATTACACTTTCCTTCCAAGATGGCACATCATACCATTGCTAACATACATAAGTATCCTGAGTCGAATCCTTATCAGGTAAACATGGTTTTCGTTTCCAATATTTCCCCTGTTATCAACTTATCGTTGATTGTTTTTTACTCTATGCTTAACTGCTTCTTTCTTATTATTTGCCTTGATCTGATTTCTTCTATTATTACAGGAAATGTTTTCCTTATGTACGTACTTCTGCTGTTTCAGTCTCTGAAGTTGTTAGTTGTTTACACTACGCTTAACTTAGATTGCTACTTAGTCTTGTGAATTTTTGGAGCAGTTCAATAAATGCATAATTTCTGCAAACTCCTATATCTATGATGTTTAGTGTGGTAATATAACATGGGCTTATAGATACATAAATCTGAATAGCAATATCTACGTAGATGGCTTAGTTATGTACTGTTTCTTTCCCTTTTTGGTTGCATAACTGAAATAGGTGTAGGAACAGAGGTGTTTGTCTCGAACGGAAGGTTTATAGTTTCATTTGTTAAAATGTATTTTTTATCATCAACGGAGCTTGAAATTCTGCTAATTTCTTTACGGTTTTGTGACATTGCAGTCATGATAGTGTAGTTCTATCGTGTTCATTTGTCCCCCCACAGTAGTCAGACTTGCCTATTGTCCTCATGCAGAGAATATGCTCAGTTCCAAAGAGAAAAGGAGATAATGTTTGCAACTCTGAATTTGGTTACTCTCTTTTGCTTAGGTAAAAAGAATTTGTGATTTTCTCTTTTCAATTTCTCTGATCATCCTCTTCTTACTTTGCACTGATGAAATTGTAATTATTAACGATCTGATGGAGATACAACTTTGAGGTATTCACTCGACAAGTAACTTGTCCTCTCAGGTTATATGCGGGAAAAGGATAATTGCTTCTGAAATTAAGCAAAGGAAAAAATGAGCACCTTTGAAGAGAGGTACAACATATAGAATTTGAAGATGAACAAGAATTATAGATGGCTGCTAAAAAGCGCAACAAAAAGGAAGGAATGAATCTTGTTATATATGGTGCAAGTATTTTGTTCCTATGCTAAATGTTCCTTCGGGGGTAAGAAGTTGGACATCATTTGTATCCTCAAAAGAATGCACAAAGCAAGGGCTACTAAAGATGGAGCTAAATGAATGCGGAAGTTTGCTACGACAATGAAATCCTGTATTGAATTTGAGTTTGTAAAATGAAATCCTTTGTGATGATTGTGATTTTTTCCTTAAATTGGACAAAATACTGTAATGAAATTCTTTGTCATGATTGAGCTGGGGGGGGGGGGGGGGGGGGGGGGGGGGGGGGGGGGGGGGGGGGCGGGCGGGGGGGGGGGGGGGGGGGGGGGGGGGGGGGGGGGGGGGGGGGGGGGGGGGGGGGGGGGGGGGCTGAGATGAACAGTATAGCCTACCGTCACCGGGCGAGCGGGTGCTGCCCCCCTAAATCCGCCACTGATGTCGCCGCTGTCTGTTTGAACATGTTGGGCATATTTTTTCTATGCTAGGTTAATTTGTACTATGTTTATAGGCAATATTAATTGCAGGGTTGAAAATTTACAACTACCGGGCCAGCTTAATGTTTTGGCCCAGAAAAAGCACAATGGTTTCTGGTCTGGCCAGATCGGTCCTGGTTGGACCAGGTACTTGGTCTGGTCTGGCTGGTCAGATCACATCTGGTCTGACAGGATAGGTTGAACAGTAATTTATTTTTATTTTTTAAAGAAATTAAAAAATAATAATATTTTTGTGTAGGAGTTATTTTTATTTCAGAAATTAAAATTAAATATGAACAAAGTTTTTGTAATTTTAATTTTTGAATTTAAAATTAAATAAAAAATATTTTTTAAACTTAAGTTTTTGGATCTACTTAATTACTAAAATTTTAATTATTTTATTGATTAGAAAAGTTAAATATTAGGAAAAGATAATTGAAGTTAATGTTTTTGGAAATTAGTTAAGTTAATTATTTTGTTATGGATTGCCTAATGTAGTTAGATTATTTAGTAATTTAGAATTATTAAATATGACAAAGAAAATAATTAAGATTAATACTTTTAGAAAATAGTTAATTTAATTATTTTGGTATGGTTAATTACATAATTTATTATGTGATTTTATCCCTGTTTATTTTATATTTTATTTGGTCATTCACTTTAGAAATGAATAGATGCATAAATGAATTGGATTCAAAGTGCAGGGTTATAAGTGACTAGTATGGCCCAACTAGATATTTAAATACGGTCCGTGTACCGTTTATTGAGTATTGTAATTAAATACGGTCTGCATACCGTTTATTGCTATGTTGTAAATTCATTTTTAGTTTTATTATTTAAATTGAAATAAATTGTAAGTTCGATGAGAAGATCGAAGGATGGGATCCAGCAAACAAGATGAAGAGTTTGTCAAGATTAGGGGGTCATATTAGGATCATTTTAGATGTATTTATTTATCACATTTATTTATTGCTTTTATATTATAAATGCATGTGATTGGTTTGTGTGTGGAATGATTATGAAGTTAGTTCACTAATGATCAAACCAACATAACGAACCACGGTCCCAAAAGCAATAAT
>JAULKK010333365.1:0-10797 GCA_032355705.1 Rubia peregrina | reverse complement strand
AATGATATTTGTATCTATATACTGGTTAAAATTTATGGTCAAATGTGTCTTGAGAAAATTGACCAAAAAGTGTGCAGATTGAATTGAGACAGAGGGAGTATTAAAAATTTATATTTATGTATAAGCAAGATCTCAAGAAAGTTGGTTTGTCCATAAACTTATGGACATGCCACTATACTTTTTACTTAGAAATTGTATTTTTTTAACAATTTAAATTGAGAAAGTCTCGTGTTAGACAGACTAACGATTAGATCATGATTTTTTTTGTTTTAATAAATTTTAGAGTTAAATTACAATTATTTATACATTACGATAGATTTTTAAAAAAATTCAAAATTGTAAGAAACTCTTTGATATAAATAAAAACAAACATCAAATTTCTCCATTAATCACATCATTTATGGGGGGAAACTCGTCTAACGGTTAGTCGGTTTAAAATAATACTTTTGTGATTTAAATATTGTATTTTATAAGTTTAAACATGTAATCAGGTGTGTTTGAATGTAGAATATAAAAATGACACATATAAAAATTACATGATTTAACTTTAAAAATACATTATTATAATTCAAAATTTTTGTATTTAATTTAACAAATGCAGTGTACGTGAAATAATTAAGTGGATTGTTCATAACTTAAGCGCATACCACCTGTCAGAAGACCTTCTCTCTTATATATATATATATATATATATATATATATATTTTAAAAAAATATATATATTTCTATTTATTTTTGTTGAATATTAATAATTTTCGAGTGAATGTTTAGGTAAGACCTGATTATGATTTTTTTATAAGTAGCATGTAAATTATTAAATTATGTAATATTAATTAGTGTAAGTTTTATATGAAAGTTATAGGTGAGGCGAATATAATGGGTCTGAAATATTGGTATGAATCATCGACTGAGTGAAGAGCGGGGCACCAGTGTAGGAAGAGTCATTAACGGCTGCATTTTTGTAAATGAACCTAGGAACTATCGTTCTTCATATGTTTGGAAATTGAAACCTATGATCGGTTTGTCGAAAGATCGATGGACGACTTCTAAACATCAATACGTAAGGCATAAATTTTGCTTTTCCAATTTTCAATTTGTTTATTGCTGCTACAGCCATTTCAACTCTCTTTGTTGCTGGGCTCAGATTCAGTTTCAACTATTCAATCTCTCTTTTGAGTTGTATAGCTAGAGATGACATCTCTTTCTCGTGCTCACCAATTTGATATTTCCTCGTTTTCAGGACTTTATTTGAGTCAACAACCTTCAACCACATCTCATACATTTTTTCTTATACTGTATAGATATCTTCATCACTTACCATCTGGCATTCGTCATCACTAGAGGAGTGGTCATGATCTGACTTTTCTGTGTTGGAGCATACATCCTTGTCTGCCTGTGTTAAGTGGGAACATGTATCGTGAGTTTCTGATATGTCATAAAGTTTTGCTCCAAATGCTACATAGTTGCTGATAATTTCTTCTTCATTTTTCTCCTCTTCTTCATCTTCACTCCTTGAGGTCACACATGACTTGCCTTGCTTCTTTCGAGTATTAGCACATTCAGCCTTGATGTGTCCATATCCCTCACATTCTCTACATTGAATTCTTCCCGACTGCTTTACTTCACCACTATGATTTCTTGAGAGCTGCTGATTATTTGTTCACTATGTGTTCCATGATTATTACCAAGGTCTTGAACCCGAGGTCTATTACCGTTGAATCTTTCCTGAGATTTTTTTATTTACCACTTT
This sequence comes from Rubia peregrina, assembly GCA_032355705.1. NCBI lineage: Eukaryota > Viridiplantae > Streptophyta > Magnoliopsida > Gentianales > Rubiaceae > Rubia > Rubia peregrina. Next base: position 9,047 of record JAULKK010333365.1, on the reverse strand, counting down.
CTTCAACATTCTTGAGAAATTCTTTGTAATAAATGCAAGTTCTTCAATTCCATCACACTGTCAACTTCATGGGTGTTTTTTTTAACGATGATGCTTTGAAGGCCAATTCCTTTTGCACTTTCGTTGTTGGATGTTCTAACGTCATCTCATAGGTTTGTAGTGATCCCATTAGTTCATCTAGAGTTATGGTGGCCATTATCTCTCGCTTCTTCTATTGCCCCAACTTTGATTGCAAATCTTTGAGGGAGTGATCTCAAAGTCTTCTTCACCAGTTTGGAATCCTTGTAAATTTTTCTAAGTTGACTCACCATGTTGGTGAAATCTCTCAGTTTTCCATTAGACACAACAATAGTTTCATCCCCCTTCATCTTTAATTCTTCGAACTTTGTAGCCGGCATTTGTATTTTTGATTTACACGACTTGTTCTTTCATGCATATTCTGCACAATATCTCATACTTTCTTCGCCTGATGATATGTAGATATGAGTTTGAACTAATTTGCATTCACTCCACTGAAGATAGCATTCAATGTTCTGGAGTTTGCCACTGATGCCTTTAGTTCATTTGGAGACCATGATGCTTTAGGTTTAATTTTTTGTTCCTTCTAACTATATTATCTTTCGTTGGAACTAGATTGTACTTCTCTAGTGATCACAATTGGTGGATTCCACTTTGTTTCAACAAAACACCAATCTAGTTCATTCAATGAGTTTATGAAAACTCTCATGCAGGCCTTCTAGTATTATAATTTATTCATTCCAGCAGTGGTGGCCGAGACAAAGAGCTCCTTCTTTGGTCGGCATTTGGTAAAACCGGATCTCACTTTCTTTGTCACAACCAAGGTAAGAATAAGTGACTTAGCTCTGATACCAATTGAAATTTAATTTTACCTAATTAATTCAGAAATACTAACATTTTCCAACATAACCTATTTAACAAGGTATGCAATAAAGTAAACCCCACACGAGACTTGATTACACAATTCGGTGAAATTACCTACATCTACGGGACCTAGCCCAGTTCAAAAGAAATACACTAATCAGAAAGACATAGTACAAATTACATTATACAATTATACTTATCTTATTACAACGTGTAAATTTTGCAAGTTCCCCCTGCTACTGATCCGCCTTGATTAGGCTTCCTTTGACTTCGAAACTCGTCGACGCTGGATCTTCTCTTAAGGAGTTAAGGTATACGTTTCTAAACTAATTAACAGGTTACAGTGTGTTGGAACATATGATTTCTGGCTCTCGCAGTACTCTCGAAAAGATATAAAACCTAGATGCAGATTTTCACTATTAAGTTCGTAAGTAGCACAACCGTGATGTCCACTATTTATAGCCCATGAGCAGATTTGAAATCTCCACTGTTGTCTCCAAAATATTTTGATAATTCCGTCGTTGTGCTTGGGCTGTGAGGGCTCTCAGCCACATGGATAATTCAATGTGCTCATCGGCGCCTGACCTTGAGATGTGGATCATTCAAGGTACATTAGCATGTCATACTCTTCCTGTTCGAATGGGGGTTTGAAACCAAACTTCTCCGCAGGAGGATAGATGGGGCGATTCGGGTGAGATCCATGACTTGATTACACAATTCGGTGAAATCATCTACATCTGCGGGGCCTAACCCAGTTCAAAAGAAATACACTAATAAAAAAGATATAGTACAAAGTACACCATACAATTATACTTATCTTATCTAATTACGACGTGTAAATTTTGCAAGTTCCCCTTTCTACTGATCCGACTTTATCAGGCTTCCTTTGACTTCGAAACTCGTCGACGCTGGATCTCCTCCCAAGGAATTAAGGTATACGTTTCTAAACTAAGCAACATGTTACGGTGTGTTGGTGTTGGAAGATATGGTTTCTGACTCTTGCAGTACTCTCGGAAAGATAAAAAAAACTGAATGCAAATTTTCACTATTAAGTTCATAAGTAGCACAGTTGTGATGTCCACTATTTATAGTCCATGAGCAGATTGGAAATCTCCACCCTTGTCTCCAAAATATTCCATTCCATATCTTCTTTTGAAGTAGATCAGAATTCCTTGAATATAGTGATTTTCCTTATCTATACATATCTCTTAAATAAATTAATATTCCATAAATTCAATTCCCTACGAATAAAACCAATATGCTTCAATCACATACATAAAGAATATTGTGAAATCTCCAATATTCAATAAATCAATATTGGCGCAATATTCTTCAATTACAAAAATCCTTCTACACTCCAATTTTTCGTATGTTCCAACATGAAAAGTTTTTCTTTTCCAAATTAATTCACAAATACCCATTTAATAATAATTGCACAACATATAACTTTACACCACACATTCCATGAATTCATAGGAAACTCCAAAGTCCACTATTACCTTATCTATACGATTAGATAATTTTATATTTAATACATCTTTTATAAATTCTTCTCTAGTTATTTAAAAAAAAATAAGTTGACCAATACCATGAAATAATAACATCGTACTTTAATAATTAGGCTAGCATATAATTCTCATTCCAGCCATCTCCTTGCCAAACGCATCCTGATATTTTCATCAACTTTTACAGCGCGCGGAGAGTTTTTCTTTCTCCCTCGTGTATGCTTCGCCCATGTCTGCAGGGGGCTTTAGTTGGGGGCGTCCAAACTAATAGGGTCATGATGTTCATGGTCAAGTCTATGTCAGGCTTCCTGAATTATTTTTCTTTCAAGTTCATCGCTTAAAATATTAGTATTATTGATTTTTTTTGTTAAGACAATTTAAGATTCAATGACATGTGAGGTGTTGTAAAACTTTATATATATATATATGCATGTATCCTTACTCATCATAAAATATTAATAAATATCCTCACTCCTAATAAAAGTTGTGTTATGATATCAACCAAAAAAAATAATAATTAAATTGCAGTTTAAAATGGAACCAAACATAATAAACTATGAAATGAAATGCATTTTTCCCACATACTTCCTCCGTCCCAAAATAAAATTCCTAATTTTTTATCAATTTTTAAAGCAATGTTTGACCACCGGTAACATTAATTACATATACTAATAGTGTATAAAAATTTGATATTTAGAAAATACATGTTGTAAGGAATCTAACAATATATTGTATGATGATATTGTAACCTATATATCAAGTGAAATTTATGATCAAATATAAGTTGAAAAAGTTGACAAAAAAATTAAAAACTTTATTCTGGGACGGAGGCAGTGTATCAATTTTCAAACGTGTAAACTAAACTACTTTTTCCCCTTATCCTTTCTAGTATTCCTTAATTATCTAATCCACAAACAAATCGCGAGCTGAGTGACATTATACGAAGTGGCATAATTTTGTACGTACATCTTTTGGCAATGCTTTTCTCATTCCTCGCAATATTATTGGTTATGACTTTCGTTAGGTTTGATTGACTGGACGAGTAGTAGTACTCCACAGCATGTTCTACTGTTCCCTCTTCAACTAATCTTACCACACCTGATATTTACACTGTGATTTTAACCTGAAAATTCTTCGGACAATATATACCTTGATCACCTGCTAGCTATAGCAATATCTACTTACTGTATCCAGACAACTCAAATGTTCATGCAACCACCCGTTACACACATTTGTACCGACACTGAATGCTATTTGCCTCAAATTTCTGTGGGATTAATTCAGGGGCGGAGGCAGGAATTTTTTTTTATGGATCATAATTTAATTTGATGATTCTGTCTTTGAAAACAGTGTTAAATTTTGATTTTTTTTAAAATTTATATAATAAAGTGGGTCTAAAATTAAAAATAAACTTAAACACTAATAAGGAATCATATATTAATTAACTACAAAATTAAAAACATTTTTTTTGAAAAAAAGGTAGGGCAATTGCCCTAACTTGAACACATGTGGCTCCACCACTGGATTGATTTGATCCTTTCCGTTTTCTGAAACAGAGAATGTAATGCAGGCCGGTCAGTTGACAGTTCCAGATAACTTTCAAAATAGGGAATGACTTTTTAAACCGTACGCGGACGCATGTCATGTGAGTGGATTTACATTTTAACTATTTACTTATTTGAACTGAAATTTGTGAGTTATTTTTGTTTAAATTATTTCAATTCTCCACCTTTGACTGAAATTCGACCACATTAGCATCCATAAACACTAGTGCAAAGAGATGATATGGATCATTGGCCGGGGGGACGGAGGTAGTATACATTTTATAGTTTAAATAGTACTTTATAGTTTACAACATTTTATTAACCATAGTAGATGGTGACCATGAATCTATTGGAATCAAATTTTTCCGAGCATGATTCCGGTGGGCTCAGGACACCGTATGCGCCGAAATAAGGGAACGTTGGTTTCTTCCCTGAAAGTACTATATCATACTATACCCACACGCTAAATTTGGGTTCCGTTTAAATGAGGAATGTAGGATCAAAAGTGATTACTTGAAGAGTAACATTGTGGGTTGTGTGGGATATTGAAAATACCATATTGGAAATCGGACAACTATATATCTAATATAGAGGATGGGATGAAAACACTAGGGATATCAACTAGTGTTGTGGGAAACCTCAACTCAAATCCACAAGCGCGCGGTTAAGTTTAGAACGGGACGGGACGTGTCGGCCTTGGGTAGTTCTTTTTAGACCATGGCCCAACTTTGAATTTTGAACCATTAAACGAATAGTCAAACCCTCACAAATGAAAATATGTGAAAGGCTCCTGGTCTTCTTCCCTTTTTATTGCAGGGCGTGAATGTCTAAAAAATTGCTCCTTCCCGTTATTTCCTCCGGCCTTTGAAATTTATATCCAAAATTAAAATTTGAAAGTTGAAATTGGAAACATAAGATTTTAAAGCAACTTTTAGTGATGACAAAAAAAAATTCTGTCTAAGTTAGCTGGCGATTTTAAAGAGACACTGTGTTCCTCCACATGCCTTTCTTGGAAATTTTAAAGAAATTCAAAAATTGTTTTAAATCTGTTCTAAAATTATTTCGAATTAATAATCTGTTTGAATTCTTTCGAAAATATATTTCTGAAAATGACAAACACCACTAGAGAGCATTCTATTAAAGCCGACATTGCAAGGCAGTTTTAAAATATTTGCCTATAACCGCCTTGTATAACTATTTCCAAACTCTGAAGGTTTAATTCGGATCCCACCTTAGAAATTAAAGGCGATTAAATAACCATGGAAGGCTAGTTTTGTATTACCACCTTCAATTAGGGCTCAATAAAGGCGGTTTAGGGTAGAACTCCCTTTAATTTTCCCTAATTAAAGGCGGTTCTAACCGCCTTTAAAAAGATATGTTTCCGAGTTTGGAATACATATCCAATGAAATTTCTGAGCTCGTTAAGTGCAATTGGTTCTATGTACAAAGAGCATATTTGTTTTCTGAGTTCGGACTATTTTCCGAGTTTGGATTAAAATGGTCGATCATCAGTGAATTTTCCAGTGGGCCAGCCCTCGGTAGTTCAGTCCTAGGTTCTTAGACCTTCAGTGAATCCAAATATAGAGAGATGTTCGTCAAAACAGGCATGTCATGCCATCATTTCCAAATGCTAAACAAGTGAGAATTTCCCCCAACAAGTTTGATGGTATGAGATTCAAGACATGGAGTCAAAAGATGCACTTATTTCTTACCACATTGAATCTTGACAAGTACCTCAAGGAGGACAAACCTGTCATCTCTTCGGATAAGACTGATGTGTACGCCCAGGCAAGCCTTGACAATTGATTCAAGGGGTTCAAGGGGACAATATGAGCAAGGGCTACATTACATCATGAATTATTGACTCCTTGTACAATGTGTATAATGCTGAGAAAACGAGCAAGGATTTGTGGCTGACCTGCACAAGAAATACAAGTATGAAAATGCGGGAATAAAGAAACATGTAGTGGAAAGGTTTCTGAACTACAAAATGGTAGACTCAAGGTTGATCGTAGAGAAAGTTGAAGAGTTGCAAATGACCACTCACGAGGTCATAACTGAAGGTATGAACATCTGTGAAACCTTTCAAGTATGTGCCTTCATTGAGAACCTTCCGCCTAAGTGGGACAAATCTAAGCACAATCTGTTGCATAAATAGAAGTCCATAAAAGTTGAGGACTTGATTTTCAGGTTTTGGATTGAGTCAACAAATAGAAATGCCGATGGGGGTGCAATCTAAGAAGAAAGTTAATCATGCAAAGCATAGGGGAAGGAAAAAAGTGTCAACCCCAGAATTCGAACAACTTCAAGAAGTAATTAGCCAAGAAGTTCAACGGGAAATGCCACAAGTGTAAAAAGAGTGGGCACAAGGTGGATGACAGTCACATCACAATTGACACGAGAAAGGAAAAGGCTCAATACAATCTAACTGAAGGCTAGCTCTTAGATTCATAGCTGTGTGTTGTGATTAATGAAGCAAACATTACTGGGATTAATCTAAGGTGGTATGATACAGGTTCCACTAGACACATCTGCTCTGATAAGGGTATGTTCATAACATATCAGAAGAGCAAATCTGCATGGGCAATTCTGCCACTTTAAACATTGAAGATCAAGGGAAAGTCGTGCTAAATATGACTTCTGAGAAAGAGCTAACACTCAACAATGTCCTGCATGTGCAAGACATTCAAAAGAATATGATCTCAGACACCCTCCTCTCTAAGGACGAGTTTATAATCAAACTCGTGTCAGACAAGTTAGTCATCTCTAAGAATGGGGTGGGTGTGGAAAGGGGGTATGTGAAAGATGGACTGATCAAATGAATGTAATGATAGTCATCCCAAACATTGATATACCCGAGTCTTCAATGAATATTAATAATGATGTTACTTATGTCATTGAGTGTGTTAACATTTTGCATGAAATATTGAGACTTGTGAATTATAGATCTATTAATGGACTAATAAGCATGAATATGATTCCAAAATGCAAAACAAGTAAAGACAAATGTGAATTTTAGGGACATGAAAAATTCATTAAAATACCACCCCCACATGGGGAGAGCACAACCGAACCTCTAGGATTAATTCACGTAGATCTATGTGATTTAAAGTTTTTCCAAACTAGAGGCGGTAAAAAGTATTTTGCGACTTTCATAGATGATTTCACAAGATATTGCTATGTGTGTCTATTACGTAGTAAAGATGAAGCTATGGAAAAAAGTTTAAAGAGTAGAAGTTGGAAATTGAGAACCAACTCAGTAGAACAATCAAACTATCTGAGGTGATAGGGGAGATGAGTATAATAAACCTTTCAATGCATTATGTAGAGAACATGAGATTGTTCAAACTACCGCTCCCTACACACCAGAATCTAACGGAGTTGAGGAACGAAAGAACCGAACACCAAAAGAGATGATAAATGCAATGTTTCAAGAATTTGGTTTATCCCAAAACATGTTAGGGAGGGAGGTCTCTACTAACCTCCAACTACATTCTAAACAATATACCACATAAGGTGACTTGAAAGATGCCTTAAAAATTATGAAAATGTAACGTATCTTCGTACAAATACCTCACAGTGTGGGGCTTCCAAGAAAAAGTGGCAGTATCACCTCTTAAAAAGGTCACAATTAGACCAAAAACCATTGCCTATATTTTCATCAGGTGTACACACAATAGTAATGCTTACCAATTATTGGTGTACAAGTCCGATATACTAGATATACATGAAAATATAGTAATGGAATCGAGGAATGCATCCTTCTTCAAAACGTGTTCCCATGTAAGGACAAAGTAATTCATAAATGGACTCGTGAAGAAGAAGAAGCAAGTACTTCTGGTCAACAAATAGAAGAGGGTAATGATGAACCTGGACGTAGCAAGAGAGCTAGAAAGATATCATTTGGTCCTTATTTTGAAATGGCTTATCTATTAAAAAATGATCATATAAAATTCAAGGAAGCCATGTCTACACCGGATGCACCATTGTGGAAGAAAGCAGTGAACAGTAAAATTGACTCCATTATGCAAACCCATATTTAGGATTTAACTGATTTTCCATCGGGTTCAAAAGCTCTTGGGAGCAAGTGGATTTTCAAAATAATATACAAAATAGATGAATCAATACAAAAGTACAAGGCTAGGCCTGTAGTGCAAGGATTTAGGCAAAATGAAGGCTTGGATTTCTTTGACACCTATTCTTAGGTGACGAGAACAACTTCAATTAGAATGCTAATAGCAATCGCGGCTATACGCAATCTAAAAATTCATCAAATGGATGTAAAAGCAACTTTTCTGAATGGAGAACTCGACAGAGGAAATTTATATGAAGCAACCTGAGGGTTATATCATCCCTGGATAGGAACACGAGGGTTAAACAGTGGCACAATTATTTTTTTGACAATGCAATGATGTCAAATGGTTGAAAATAAATGAATGTGACAAGTGCATCGATGTCAAAGATACTCCAAATGGATACATTTTGTTGTGCCTATATATGGATGATATATTCATCATAGGTATCAATAAAGACATGATAAAACAAACCAATAACTTTCTTAATGGAAAGACTAGCAGATGTGATATTAGAGATAAAAATATTTAGACATTCTAAAAGAATTATCTTGTCTAAAGAACATTACACCGAGAAAGTACTTGAGAGAGTAAAAAACTATTCAAGTGGAATAGGTAAAAGTTGTGTGGACCTCATCTCAAGATGAAGAAAAACTAGGGTAATGTGATATTGAAATTGGAATATGCACGAGTGATCGATAGTCTTATGTATTTTAAAAATTGTAAAAGACCCGATTCAGCACACACAATTAAATTATTGATTTGTTACACAAGTAATCCATGACTAGTCATTGGAAAGGGAAAACTAGAGTATTGAGACATACTCAAAGTTATGGGCTGCAATAGGGAGGATATCTGACCGTTCCAGAAGTGGTTGTGTATTTACGGTTGGTGGTGCAGATGTGTCATGGAAATCCTCGAAACAAACACTGTTGGCCAGATCCACATTGAAATATTAGTTCATTACTTTAGACAAAGAAGCCAAAGAAGCAAAATGACTTCAAAAGTTTATGAAGGATATTCAACTATGGGAAAAACCATTG
>JAULKK010333356.1:0-10797 GCA_032355705.1 Rubia peregrina | reverse complement strand
AATTTTTCAAGATAACAAAATATACAATACATATTATTTGTTGAATTTGAAATAAAAATACAAAGAGAATATGAAAGAAATTTAGAAATTTGGGTAAAATTATATATTGTTAGACTTATATGGGTCTACGGGTCTGGGTTGGGTCTGGGTCTTAGTATGTTAGCCCGGACCTGGACCCGTATCTAAAAATCTAGACCCATACTCAGACCCGATGGATCTAAGTATTTTAGACTCATACCCGACCCAATGGGTCTAGGTCGGGTCCTAGACCCATGATCATCCCTACTCACCACCACCCACAACCACCACCCAATATTATAACCCTCCTTCCCCCAACCACCCACCACCACCCACAGCCACCACTCAATCTCGTAACGCCGCTGCTGTCCGGCGGTTGAAGATATAAAATACCAAACACCATACCCATATCCAGAAGCACGATTTTCATTCCAAGGGTTGCCTTCGGTCAATGACTCCAATTTATGCAGGGTATGGAACTATGGAGGTGGCTCATCGAGGTGGAGGAAAGGGCAATGGAAGAACGGAGGAAAGGTTGTCGCCAAAAAGGTTGGTTTTTTATATCAATGGAAATTTGTTGGTGTTTTAAATCGGTGAAAAATTTATTGGCGGTAGCAGCAGTAGCTGCGAAAAAGGTTGTCGCTGGAGGTGGCAGTGTCGTATCTGAATGAAAGCTGAAAGGGGCTAAAAATAATGGGTACCGTTGGAGGAAGGAGCAGCGGTGCTAGTAGGAGAGGATTGTTGGAAAACTTAGGTTTTCTCAATAGGCTAGGGTAATAAAGTCTTTTCTATATTTTAAAAAAATTCATAACAGGGGTATAATAGTCAATTCACTGAATTTCAGCCAGGTTCCCATGCACTTTCACCCAAATAAGAGGGTTATAATTGCACTTTCTGATTTTACAGGGTTAGATTGACACTTTCGACCAAAACATAGGGTTATTTTAGCACTTAACTCAATTTCAAAATATATTTTTTATATTATGTTTTTTTTAATATTTTCACATTCAAATGCACATTATTACATAAAATAAATTCATATATTGTATCTAAGTTAAAAGATAACTTATGCAAAAGTTAATTTTTGTAAGACAAGCTCTTTCTTTCTTAAGTTAAACATTATCATCAAATATTTCAAAAGAAAAGAAAAGTTGAACATTATCAAATGTACCTCAACAACAATAAAAATTTCAAGAATATAAAGATAAAAGAGGAATTTAGCTACTAATCTCTTGTTGTATATCAGGAAAGCTAAAACAAGAAGCTTCTCGATAGCTCCAGAAAGATGTGCTCAACTCAAGACGAACAACTTCAACCGAATTGGCTACACCAACTGCCACATGTGTATAGCTATCAGGGAGAAAGGTGAGAGGGGAATATTTTTGGAGTAGATTATCATAACTGAATTGTTGTCTTAAGTTGTTCTTTCTTTTCTCTCTTCTTAGAACTCTATAATTCGATGGATTTTTCTATAAATTCTACTTCAATTAATTGGATCAAAACAAAGTGGTATATGAGCACCTAATCCTTGGCAACTATAGCAGAGAGCAAGCGCTCCAAAGTAGTGGATTCATAGGTGAAAGAAGTGGAGGCGGGCTTCAACTCGGCGATGCAAGAGCTGAAGCTTCAAATGGAAGCTAGTCATTGGAGAAGAATGCAAAGGATGTGATGAAGCTGAAGGACAATGTGAAGGTAATGATGATGATGTTGCAGAACTTGAGCGGACAGCAGGCGGAATGGAAAAGTGAGGGAGAACATGGAGGAAGCTTAAATCGCAATATCAAAAGTCTGATATGAGGGGAAATAACTACGTTAAGGTCAATTCTAACAAATTCGTTGCCCGATGTTAGAAATTCTCTGATGAATGATCGAAATGCTGGAATTTCTTCTTTGAATGATTATCCCATTAGAAATCATGTTGTGTATGATAATAGTAAGGAAAATGCTTCAAATGAGGGTCATCGGAAAGAGAAATTTGTAAGGATAAATTCTTCTGGTTCTGGTTATGTTAGGGATAATGCAACTGTGACTAATAATCCTGGAGTCATGTTGAATGAAGATGATACATGAGAGCTAATATTGGTGGAATTGGAGGTATTAATCATCAAAGGGCAGATTTTTTTGTGTCGAACGAGGAAAAACCTAAAGGCTGGCTCAGGAATGTTACAGAATTTTTCATTAGTACCAGATATCTGAAATACAGAAAGTAGAGACATTGGAATTATTCATGGAAGATAAAGCCGAATTTTGGTTTCAAACTGAGATCTTAGGAAAAATATGGAGTTGGGAGGAATTTTGTACTCTCTTCTTAAGTAGATTTTCGATAATAGGAGAGAGAGAGAGAGAGAGAGAGAGATGTAATAAAAGAGTTCACAAAGCTGTATCAATGAGTAAGTGTTTGGCGAGCTCAAAATCTTGATGGCTAATGCCAGCTAAAGGCTTTCTAAACCTTACTATATTTCCTTTTTCATTAACGATTTCAAGGAGAAGCTGAAATCGGCTGTTATGATGTTCAGGACTAGTTAGTTACATGAGACGGTGCAACTAGCTATTCTACAGGAACAAAGCTTTGAAGTACTACACAAGAAAGAAAAAAGAGGTTCATTGGGGAATAACAATGTCAGCATTCAGAAGCCTCAATTAGATAAACCAGTTTGGAGAAAGGAGGGAGCAGAGAAGAAGATTGATTCTGAGTCTTTTAAATTATTTTTACCCCAGGAGCAGCAATACAGGAGAGCCAATAACTTGTGCTATAAATACGGGGGAAATTTGGACCAAGACATGTTTGCAGGTTCAGGCAAGTGCATTTCATGTCAACTTCTAAAGCAAGACATACGCTAATACCTTGGGAAGATGGGGAATCATGGTGGTGAATACTGAAGAAGACAGTATAGAGGAAGCAGATACTGAGATCGAAAATGAGGAGCTGATGTTAGTAAGATTAATTTTGGGAGCAAGAATTAATACTATGGTTTTTCAGGGAAGATTGTACGACGATGAAGTAACTATCTTGTTAGATACGGGATCAACAGAGAGTTTTATGAATCCAAAAGTAGTTCAGAAGGCTGGATTGGGTACTATGTGAACCAGACCTTTTGTTGTTACTATCACAGATGGTAGTGTGGTACAAAGAACTTTAATTTGTCCTTAGGTAGTATGGGTGATGCAAACTCATAGATTTGTGTTTGATCTTAAAGTCAAGAAATTGGGGGGCATCGACATTATACTGGGGGTGGACTAGATGAAATACTTCAGTTCACCAAATTTTGATTTTGCAGCTCAACATGTTTTATTTCACAGTCAGGGATATCATTAGATACTGAGAGGAGATACATGTTGAGGACTTGTACAAGCATCGATGGATCTTAATGAGAGTACTGAAAGGAGCTGGAAGAGACATAGACAAACTTTTATGATCGATCAATGTTTTGTGAGGAGATAGGAATAATGATAAGTGCAGGTTGATCAGAAATTCAGAGACTGAAGAAGGCCACAAACATCAAACTTAGAAATCAAAGTTGAGTGAGGATACAGGGGAAAATAAGAGCGTTATTAACTCAGAAGTCCCTGAAGAAATCAAACATGTTTTGAATCATTTCAGTGATATATTTTATGTTCCTAGTAACTTACCATCTGAAAGAAATATTGATCACCAAATCATATTGGAAAAAAAAATTCCCAGCCTATCAAGATCAGACCCTACAGATATCTTCATGCACACAAAGCTGAAATCGAAAGACAAGTAACAGAGATGCTTGAGAGTAAGATTATACAACAAAGCACCATTCCCGATTCATCATCAGTTATTCTAGTGAAGAAGAAAGACTAAAGTTGGAGGTTGTACATTGATTACAGAAAATTAAATGAAGTGATTATAAAGAACCGGTTTCCGATTTCGGTTATTGATAAATTACTTAATGAGCTACATGGATCTAAATTATTTTCCAAACTAGATCTAAGGTCAGGATATTATTGAATTCAGGTAAGAAAAAAGGATGTACCTGAAACATATTTTCAAACCCATAGTAGGCATTTTTATTTTCTTGTAATGCCATTTGGCTTGACCAATGCTCCAGCGACGTTTCAATCCTTAATGAACCAGATTTTAGTGACCATGTGAGGAAATTTTTCCTTGTCTTCTTCGACGATATCTTGGTTTACAGTAAAACATTGGTAGAGCATGTTCAATTCCTAACTCAGGTACTGAATATTCTCCGAAAGCATCAATTGTATGCTAAACTATCCAAGTGTGTTTTTGCTGATTCAAAAGTTGAGTATTTGGGGCACGTAATCTCAGGTGAGAGTGGGTAAAATTTTTAACTAGAATAATATTGTGGTCTCGTCCAATGAATGTGAAAGAGCTAAAAGGATTCCTGGGATTGAATGAATATTAACAAATATTCGTAGCTAATTATGGCATTGTTTGTAAGCCCTTACATAAATTATTGAATAAAAATGGATTCAAATGGATGGAGGAAACTATTGAAGCCTTCGAGGAACTAAAAATAATCATGACTAAAACATCCGTTCTAAAGATGCTGGAATTTGACAAAGATTTCGTAGTTGAAACAGATGCGCCCGGGCACAAAATGGGAGCTGTATTGATGCAATATCAAATACCGATCTCATATTTAAGTAAAGCATTTTGTCCCAGGACAAAGGACTGTCCAAGTATGAAAAAGAGTTACTTGCATTGGTCATGGCGATAAATAAATGGAAACATTACATAATTGGGAATAACTTCATTTTCAAAACCGACCACTAGAGCTTAAAGTATCTTATTGAACAGAATCTTACAAATGCTCTTCAGTATAAATGGATCACAAAGCTGCTAGGCCTAGACTTCGAAAATCAATCTAAGGCAAGACATGGTAACAAGACAGCAGATTCACTGTCTAGAAAACCTAGAGGAGATTCAGATTACTGTGTCACCAGTGACTAATTTCTCACTACATACAAAGCGGGAACAAAGGAAGGGTCAAAGGTAGTGCAACTTCAATCAGAGAAAGAGGGTGGGATTGATTTAGAACCCAGGACTAACACAACAACTTTTGCCCAAACCACTTGTCATGGTGATGTATCTCCAGGTGCTAAACACTTCAAACATGCAGGAGAAGCCACTATTTTGTGAGATTAATCAATATGATAGTCTGAATTTGGCTATAAATTCAGTGGAAACTAAAGATCAAATGGCACCATTGCAATTTCTTAGATGTGGACTTGTGATACGCGATACTATTGATCAGTTGACTCCTCTACAAATATTGAGCAAGGGTTCATCGAAGTTTTAAATAGTAGCAAGGATATGCCTATTTGGAATCGAGAAAGTGGCCAAACACATAAGAATCAGGAATTTGAGAACAAAAGTTCAATTGGTGAGCAAAATTTTGAAGAAGCATACAAGGGCTTACCTATCTGGGATCAAGAACTTGTTCATGAATATGAAAATCAAGATTTGGGGCTCTATGGGTGATCACAAGGTAAATAACTATACTTTCTTTAGAGATATTTTTCAAAATCTTGAGGAACAACAACGTCAGTAAAATTTAGTAACACAACCTCAGACACTTTCAATTAGGGTTATTTATTCCTCATTGCTACCTCTTTGGACTATACAAATAGAAAATAGTTACCAAGATGATCCATGGATTCAAGAGATCATTATCGGACTTATTTTGAAAACTGACACTTTCACAAATTTTAGCTACATACTAAGAGTTCTGAGAGAAAAGGGAAAGCTTGTGGTGGGATCATCCAAAAATATTAGGCAAGAAATACTATTTTCATTACATTCTTTCCCATTGGGACACTCTGGTCAGGCGGCAACAATAAAGAGACTCTTAGTTCACATAAGAGAACTGTATCTCTTATGTGAAGGCTTGTACCATATGTCAAATGAAAAAAAATATATGAAAATTGCCGAAGTCTGAGACTCTTGCAACCTTTACCCATTCCTTCTCATGCTTGCAGGTAGGTAACAATGGATTTCATAGAGAAATTGCCATCATTTGAATGACATGATTCTATATTAGTCATGGTTGATAGACTAACAAAATGTGCACACTTTGTGGGATTGAAACATCCCTTCACTGCAGAAGAAGTGGCCAAGGTTTACTTTAATGAAATATGTAAACTTCATGGTATTCCTAATACCATTACATTGGACATAGACAAAATCTTTACAAGCAATTTTTGGAGAGAATTGATGGTGATGCTTAAAATTCAGTTGCAATTTAGCTCAACATATCACCCTCAAGGTTAATCAGGTGTTGGAAAATTATTTGAGATATTTCTGAATAGATAGACCAGGCACGTGGAAATAATGGTTGGGATCAGTTTAGTGGTGGTACAATACATCAGTTCATACTAGTATCAAAATGAGCCCTTATGAAGCTCTGTGTGAATTCAAACGAATCACTTTACCTCTAGGAATCCTCGCAGATATTGTCTTACCAGCTACTCAGAATATGTTGGAGCAAAGGGACATTATTAATCAATTGTTGCACAAACATCTCAAAAGTGCTTATGAAAGGATGAAGCAATTCACGGATTTAAAATGTTTTGAGAGAACCTTGGACATTGGAGACTTAGTCTATCTCAGGTTGCAGAAGTATAGGCAAAGTTCTTTACATTCCAGAACTGACATGAAACTTGCTCCTAAATATTATGGACCCTATAAGGTATTATAGAAAATCGGAGAAGTTGCTTATAGACTAAACCTTCCGCCCCATAGTAAGATTCATCCAGTTTTTCATGTTTTGTTACTCAAGAAACATGTTGGCCCTATTCCTTCTATCAGAACTGAGATGCCAGAAATTGACGTGTATAATGTTCCAAAATTACAACCTTCAAAGGTGTTACAAGGAAGATTTGTGATACGAAATGGTGCACCGGTAGCTCAGTGGTTAATGGAGTGGTCCGAACTACCTCGAGAGGAGGCTTTTCTAGGAAGATGTCGAATTCATTGCAAATCAGTTTCTCAGTTTCAAAGGTTGAGGTCAGACTTTATATAAGGGGGAAGGATTGTCAAGCTACAAGGGAAAAAAGGGATTTAGCTACTAATCTCTTACTGCAAATTAGAAAAGCTAAAAGAAGAAGCTTCTCGATAGCTCCAGGAAATTGTGCTCAACTCAAGACGAACGGTTTCAAACGAATTGGTTACACAATTGTCAGTCTGCCACACGTGTATAACTATCGGGGAGAAAGGCGGGAGGGGCATCTTTTCGGTATGTAAGATCATAACCGAATTGCTGTTTTCGATTTTTCTTTCTCTTCTCTCTTCTTAGAAGTCTCTACGTCGACGGATTTTTCTGTAAATTCTACTTCAATTTGGCCGGCTGTATTATTAATCAAGTTTATACAAAGGCCTCAAATTCCAAGGTCAGGTGTTAGGCCTTAATTATTGGGCTTTTGGAGCCCACCATTGAAATAAGGCTGATATATCAAAATTGCCTCCAGCCCGACCCGAATAGCTTCGCCGGGCGCCCCATTAGAGGGAGATCTGAATAATCATCAAAACAACTGAAAACAGAACCAGAGGAAGAAGAAGAAACAGAGAGAGTAAAACTAGAAAGATGAACTGTAATTCCTAACCGTATAAATTAAACTGTACATTCCCGTGCGCGCATAATTCTACGCCATTTCCGTAAATTCAGAGCAATGGGATCGATGACGGCGTTGGCTCCGGGTCTGTCGAGGAAGCTGAAGAAGGTTCTGGAAACGCGTACCGACAGTCCGGAATTGCTCTCCTCGCTAAGCACGCTCTCCGATTTCCACTTGGAGAACAATGCTCACTCCCGGCGTAATCTCCGATCCACGATCGAGAAGCGAGGCCTCTCCATCAACCAGGAGTTTCTTGTTTCCTCCCTCACAGCTCAGCAGGTTTTGATTTTTAGCTACTATTGATTGTATTAGCTCGTGTTTCGATTTTTTTGTTTGCATTGATCTCGAAATTTTGTTGTCGTAGGCACTGGATCAAGTGGAAGAGGAGGTCAATTTACTGGCTGAATGCTGCGATAGGTACGAAGAATTTAACTCCTTGTGATTAGCATATTTGCTTTCAATTGCTAATGGCCATGCCTCTATACTATTGTTCATTTGTTTACTGAATTGATCTTTGAGCAAACTTTTAGTGCTTTCAAACTCATGGTAATGGTATAAAAAAGACAGAATGATTTATGCTAATATCACTCTATAAGCAACACATTTTCCCTGCTTTAACTTTTGAGCAGCTGAATACTTATTGGTTTACTCCTATGTCCCGGCCAGAGTTGCTTTGTATGACTGTTCTGAAGTCAGCTGTAGGAATGTTTAACCATTAATGTATTTATTTACGTACAACTAAAAATTATGAGTAGTTGACAGTTTTAAAAATATATGTTATGGAGAATCTAGATATATCTCACTGATCTCACATGATGGTAATCTTACATATATCAATGTAATTTAATGGTTGAAGTTAGCCAGAGGCTCTAGAATATTCAACTAAGCAACTTTGACTGGGAAGAATTTTATCAGGTCTTTTCTGATGAAAATGTTTATTCTTCTGGCAATATTGTGATAACAAAAATCGTTTTTCAAGTTGAAGGGAAATTTTATTTAAATTTGGTAGTAGAGGTTTTGAACTTGGATCTTTCAGCTTACTGTCATGCTATGCAAGTGTTGGTTTTCAGTCCTAGATGAGTATGAAGACGAGAATTACTAGGGACGTGTGGTACTGAACGTGATGTGTGTTTTTGTTTATTGTTACTATTGATTAGAAAGGGAACAAGTTCGATTGAGCTCTTTGACTGTGTTGCAGAATTTCCAGTGCTTTAAGCAGCTGTAAATAATGCTACTACAGGTGACATTATCAGTACTACAGAAAGGCTCAAACAGGACTTGGAAGTCACAACACAAAGGCAGGAAATTGTATCATGCTTTCTTCGTGACTATCAGCTATCCAATGAACAGGTTTTTGACTCTTAGATGGCCCTTTTCTCTAATTTTGAATTTTGTGTTAAATTCCTTACAAAGTAAACATCATGTTTGTTCATGTTATGCTTGGTGTTAATAAATCTTCTCTGTAGATAAATGCACTGAGAGAGGAAGATCTCAATGAGAATTTCTTCAAGGCACTTGCTCTCTTCCACTTGTGATGAGGAAGAAATCCATGCAAATTGCAAAGTGCTTTTAAGGACACATCATCAGGTACTTTCCCTTCAGCCACTTCGTAGAGAAAACGGTCACAAACAGTTTATGTGGATGAAGCTAATTCAGATTTTGTGTGCTTGAATCCAATAATAAGCAATTAAGCATCAAAATTTCCTTGCAATTTCACTTTTTCGGGACTTTTGATGGGGGCCCAGTTTCAATTTCTAAATCCATTAATTGTGTTTGTGTCTGCTACTGCAACTTTTTCGGGACTTTTGCTGCATTTTTGTTACATTTGTTGCATTTTTTTAAATATTATAATAGTGGTTAATTGAATTTATCACATTAAATTTTATATATATATTAGTGGTTACCCCATTGAAAAATTCCTGGATTCGCCCCTGCATATATATATATATGTATATATATATATGTATATATCTTGTCCCACATACTCTCAATTTTCCTTATTTACACGGGCCTTGCCTTTGGGCTTGTTCTTGGTCTTGTGGTAAGTGCAAATCGTATCTAATATTTCGTTTCAAATTTTAATCCTATACTTATAATCAAATCCAAATGTTGAGTTTTTCACATAACTGTACAAGTAACTCACATTTCGAACTGTATATATAAAAAAAATCACATTTCAAATTAAATTAAATTATTTAAAAACTTCCGGACTATGTTAGGAGACGATGTAGCTTCGATATGTTGAAATTTCATTAAAAAAATAGTTGGAGATGCTAATCAAGGTTCACCACATACTAAAGCGAAACATTTCAATATGTTGGAACTCAATTCAAATAGTAGAGAACGTTCTCCAACAATCACAAGGATTGCACCAAAATCAAACTATCAAAATTATGAAATTCTCAGCCACACAATTTTTTCTCTCTATTAAAAAGGTTGTGAATTTGGTATTAAATGAGAATTTTCTCTGTCAATGTTTATTTTGTCTACAGCCCGAGTCGGTAGAATTTAATTGGCTTCAGATTTGATATCCAAAGAGACAAAGGGAGAAATTCAAGTCAGAGTCGTTTAAATTACAGACTCTTGGCGATTGCTCGTCAGAGGATTTAATCAGATTTGTAGGTTTCGGTCCATTAGGCGTGCTTACATCAATTACATTGTTAAATTAATTTAATTGGTGTTTCAAACCTTCTGGAGCCAAGTTAGAGTGAATTCTATGTATTGAAAGTGATTTTGATACACTATCAAGAAATATTTTGGGCAATTCAGACGACTGGTTTCAATCTCCTAGTTTAGGGAAAGGGTTTTACGGGTTAAATGGAGAGGGACCAGATATTTAGTTGGGGCGCTTTAATGATTTCGTTTGGATTGTTTTTTATGTTCAATTGGACGTGTGGTCGAAGCACTTTCAGTGCGTATTATTTGATACTCCACTGTTTTGACTCTGATTGTAGTCTTGGGTCGATATCTTTGTGACTGCAATAGGACAATACAGTGTTGACTACCTATCCTTGGGGTCCTCTTCTCATTGCCACATGAGCTTTTAGATTCGTATTGTTACATTGATTTGAGCTTATGTGTAAGCCTTCGGGCACTACGTTTGATGTAAGCCTTCGGGCACTACGTTTGATGTAAGCCTTCGGGCACCACTTGATGTAAGCCAAATTTGGCAAAACA
>JAULKK010333338.1:0-20771 GCA_032355705.1 Rubia peregrina | reverse complement strand
ACTGGAGCTATCCCATCAGTTCCCATATAACCGCTCCTGGACTGACTCCGCGCCCAGGTAGCGTCCCCGGGAAGACAGTCTTTCCTTTCTTGCCTTCCTAATACTTATTGGGCCGCTTAGGACCATACATTATCACCTTCTTAATGCTTATTGCGCCGCCTAGGCCCATACATTATCAAGTCCCCCCAGCCAATGGTCTGACCAGGCAGGTGGACCTGCAGGTTAATGGTTGTATTAGAGCCCGGATTTCTTACCTTTAACCCATAGCTTCCAGGGAGTGGGTAGCGTTCCTGTGAGCAGATAGCGTTTTAGCACTTTTTTTATTTTTTGAAACCACCCGCTAATGCATGACTTCATTTTTATTAATGCTCTCATTGACAGTTAAGCTACCTATCTGAGTGCCCAGCACGTGTCCTGTTCTGATGGTTTTTTGCACGCTGGCTACATAATCTTTGCTCTCTCCTGAGGCGGTTATCATTACTTTTACGTCGCCATGTCTGTCGAGGAAATTAGCTACCTTTTCCCATTCTATCTTTCCTTTTCTTTTCACTTGTTCATATCCTTTGTCATTTTCCTTTCACCGCTTCCCCTCTCTGCGATTCCATCCGCTTGGCTCTTTTGGTTCTCCGACGAATTTTGCCCTTCTACTTGGTACCCCCTTCTGCCTTCTTCTATCTTCCTTCTCCATAATTTTATTTTATTACCATGGTCTCCACCGTCGGCCCTCCAAAAGTAGATTCATACTGCGACACTACTAACCCCGAGTTTCGGGCGGCTCTTCGCATTGTGGATGCCGCTTACAATGCTCAAAACATCATTTTTAAGGACATCTGCAAACATATTCTAATTCCTGGAGTTATCCAAACAGTCCTGGATGTGCCCGAGGGCATGATCGTCGTTTATCTCGAGAATCTCGAGCAGTGCTGTCTTAGGTTTCCACTTTCTCCCTTTTTTCAGGTTGTTATGGCCTTTTACGAGTTAAGCCTGACCTATCTTCCCCCAAACTATGTTAGGGTTGTTTTAGGCTTTGAGGTCTTATTCTGCCTCCTCTGTGTCCAACCTTCCATTACTTTGTTCCGCATTTTTTGTCATTCCGCCAGGATGCCCTCGGACTGGACTTTCTTGAAATTCTGGCAGGATGGGGTCAAGTTGTTAACTGATCTTCCCACCTGCGTTGAGTTGAAAAAGAGGTTTGTCTTTGTAGACGAGGAGCTCATCCTGGGCCCTGCTGATGAGGAGAGGGTCATTTACCCCTCTGGGATGGAAAATGGGCGGGGTTCTCGCCCTTCTGCTGTTGAAATATTTTTTCTCTGCAACCTTCTATTTCCTGCCTTGAGGTCGTGAGCGTCAGGTGGGACCACCTCTTGCGTGATTCCACCCTCCATGTCATCGGCCTGCCATATTTCCCTGACAGCCTTTCTTCCGGCGAGGGTATCTCCTACTTGAGCGGTATTCACTACTTTGGCTGGATTATTAGCTCTGTCTGCTGCTCTCCTTATCTTTTCTACTCATTTTTTTATTGCTTTCTAATTTTTTTTTCTTTTCTGCTGAAATGTCCGTGGCTGCTTTTTTGAGGGCCTGTTAAGGCTCCCTCGCCAAGCTAGGAGCAGCCGTCCAGCCTCCCATGCTGATTACACGACTAGCGTCGTTGATCAACAAGTGGAGGTGATCAATGTCTCTGACACTGATGTCAACGACGATGAGTCTGTTATGAAAATGACCTGCCGCAAGTTGTGGAGGAGGGGAGAAGATGTGGTGCAGGTCCCAGCTTGCCTCCATTCGCCATCATCTCAGAGGAAAACCTAGTAACGCTTGCGGCCAGCTATCAGGGTCTCGCTTTGGTGACCTGACCTGTTTTAGTGATCCCTTTCTCACATTTGTTTGCTCACGACTCTTCTTCCCGGAGATCTGCTCCAGGTTCTTTGCGCAGCATCTCTGCGTGGACATAACTTGTCTCCTAGGCCTTTCCCATTTCACACTTCAATGCTTGGCTGCGCGAACGCTCTTTGAATGTCATCTACACCAACTCTTTGGCTGACCGGTTAGCTGCGGTTGTTCTTGAGGTTTGTCTCATCTTCATCTTTATTTACTTTTCCTTTGTTTTTTATTTGTGCTTATTCATTTTCCCTTTCTACTTTTAGCACCTCTGCTCCACCTGGGCCATGTAGGAAGAGAATGACAGCTTGCGGGCAAAAGTGGCTGAATTGAAATGCGGCCTGTCCTCCCTGCATTCCTAGGCTTACCGTGTTATGGAGCTAGAGCAGGATCTGGAGTTGGATAAGGGTGTCACTGGCTCTATGTAGAGCTCCTTGAACCATGTTAAGGCCGGGAATGTTGACCTGAGAAACTTCCAAGTGTGGGCCTTCACTCGGGGATTCCTGAGCCTTGATTCCCACGAGGTGCGGAGTAACAGGGCCTTCGAGCTGTTGAGCGGTGCACTGATGAAGACCATTGACCTCTACTCTCGCACGGAGGATAAAGATCAACTGCGTGCTGGCCTAAGAGATGCCTTTATTCCTTTTTGTTAATACAACTTCACTGAGTATTTCTCTCAGCAGCATCCAGGAATGTCATCGGCCGAGCTTGACAGTTGGACCCCCAACGGTATCCCCCTGATGCCGATTCCTCCAACGGGACTCAGCAACTGGCTGAAGAAATGGCGGTTCCAGCCGAGGAAGTTGCACAAACCTCTGGCAGCACCAAGAAGGGTGGTGACGCTGAGGGGGTCAGTGCAGGAGGTGAAGGCAGAGAGGTTAGCGCCATGATCGTTGAGGAGGCTAGAGAAAAAAGTGCTGCAGCGAATCCCTTAAGAAAAAGGACTTTTTTTCTTTCCTCTTTTTATTTATTTATTTGTTCTCTTGCTGAAGGATGAAACATTTTTAGCTTGCTGTTGCTTTTTCTTTTTCTTGTAGCAAACTCTTGACGTGAATTTTATAGTTTGGTTTTACCTTCATCTGTGTTCGCTTATGGTTTTTGAAACTCTTCCTGCAATCAGGCTGCCCGCTGGGGTTAGCGTTTGTAGCTTCGGCCTGCAACTGCTTCACTTAACTCTGACATCGATTGTCGTTAGAGTTTTGTTGTCTTTGTCTTACGTAACCTGTCTTGCGATTGTGCTGGCTATTGGGGCCAGCACCTAGGTTTTTGTCTTCCGATTCATGTTTCCTCGACTTTAGCATTAGCCAGAAATTCATTTTCCTTTGCCCCTTTGAGATTCGACCTGCACTTTGCGCTCGCATTTTGTGCCAACGTGGAAACTTTATCCTAAATCATGATTTTGTCCGGCGCTGGGTACGGCCAAAGATTTCTTTTTCTTAGCCCCTTTGATATTTGGCATGCACTTTGCGCTAGAACTTTACGCCAGCGCGACAACTTTAGCCTAAATCGGGCCTTTCTTCGACGCTGGGTATGGCCGGAGATTCATTTTCCTTAGCCCCTTTGAGATTCGACCTGCAGTTTGCGCTGGCAGTTTGTGCCCGCACGACAAGTTTAGCCTGAATTGGGCCTTTCTCCGGCACTGGGTGTGGTCGGAGATTCATTTTCCTTAGCCCCTTTGAGATTCGACCTGCACTTTGCGCTGGCTGTTTGCCCCAGCGCGACAACTTTAGCCTGAATCAGGACTTTCTCCAGCGCTGGGTGTGGCCGGAGATTCATTTTCCTTAGCCCTTTTGAGATTCGCCTTGCACTTTGCACCAACGCGGCATATTTAGCCTGAATCAGACCTTTCTCCGGTGCTGGGTGTGGCTTGAGATTCATTTTCCTTAACCCCTTTGAGATTCGGCCTGTATTTTGCGCTGGCAGTTTGTGCCAGCACGATAACTTTAGCCTGAATTAGGCTTATTTTCGGCACTGGGTGTGGTCGGATAATCACTTTCCTTTTTCATCATGCGCTCATTACAAGCATTACACAAAAAAGAGGGCAGGGACGTAGATCAGGGTTTCCTCGGGATCATCTTCTTTTCACATGCCCAACAAATTTGATTCATTCAGGAACCCTATCTCGCCTTCCCGTCATATTTAACATCCCAAAAACAGTTATCATGAGTACATAAATTTACAATCGCTTTAAGCGTAGTACCTTCTCAGGTTAGCTATGTTCCAATTCCTGGAAATTAGTCTTTCGTCCATCGTCTCCATTTTGTATGCTCATTTTCCTAGTTCGTCAGTCACCATGCATGAGACCTACCATACAACATCCAACTTCTTCTGACCCTGAGCTCGACTCACTTCATTATTTCTTAAAGCTAAGTCCCCAACTTTCAAGGATCTCACCCGTACCCTGCTGTTGTAATGTTGTTCCATCCAGGACATGTATACTGCTTCTTTTAGTGATGCCCTCTCTCTGAGTAAGTTCTCTCTAATAGCTCATTCATTTTCTTCTTGGCTCAATGGCTCTGTCACTCTCCTACTAGGCACTGCTACTTCCGGGAAAATTATTGCCTCTGTCCCGAATCACACCATGTATGGTGATTCTCCTGTAGCGGCTCTTGGCATAGTCATGTATGCCCACAACACGCTCATTAATTATTCTTCCCATTCTCCTTGGGCTTGTCCCAACATCTTTTTCAGTCCCTGAACAATCGTCCTGTTTGTCACTCTCGTCTACCCGTTTGCCTGCGGGTGAGCTACATAGGTTAACTGGTTGTCTTATGTTCAATTCAGCGCACCATGATTTGAAAGGTTCGTGAGCAAACTTTTTCCATTGTCCCTTACAATCACTTGCTAGACGCCAAACCTGCACACTATGCTCATGCAAGCAAAAGTTGTGATTCTTCTTCCTATTATGCTTGCCACGGCCCCCGCCTCCACCCATTTTGTGAAGTAATCGATTGCCACAGTTACAAATCTCTTTCTTCCTAAAGCTTCCGGAATTGATCCTGCGATATCGATCCCCCATTTTGCAAAGGGTCAGGTTGACCTTATGTTGGTCATTCACTCTGCCGGAAGTCTCTGCATTTTTGTGTGTTCCTGACACCTGCGACATTCTTTGGCCCTCTTTTCTTAATCTGCCCACATAGTCGGCCAATAGTATCATGCCCTTACTGGACGTAGCGCCATCGCTTTTGCTTCCTGGTGACTACCACAACTTTCTTCATGAATTTCCTTAAGAATTAGTTCTACTAGCTCTGAACCTGCGCATCCGAGCCACGACTCTGTATAGTCTTTCTTGTACAGCAACCCGTTTCTAACAGCATACTGTAACACCTTACTCTTTACCATTCTTTCCTCCTTTTCCTCAATCAACAGTTCTTCACGCTCCAGGTAGCTATGAATGGGTGTCATCTAACCAGTCATTGGTCCCTGTATCATCGCTACCTGTCCTGCATCTGTCGACCTGCACAATCTTTCTTAGGTGTTCATGAGTTAAGGAGGCCAACTTGCACAAAACATCCGGTCTTGTGTTCTGCGACCTTGGGACCCTGGTGATATTGAATTATTCAAACTCAGCCGCTAAGCTCTTGACCTTATCCCTGTACTTCATCATTGCCGGCTCCTTGGCAGCATACTGTCCGTTATACTGGTTGGCTACCAGTATCAAATCTCTGTAGGCCTGCAGCCTCTTTGCCCCCAGCTTCCTAGCTATATACATGCCCGCAATTAGAGCTTCATATTCAGCTTCATTGTTTGAGGCTGAGAACTTGAATCATAGGGCGTAGGTTGACTTCACTCCTTCCGGGTCCGATATTACCAGACCTGCACCTGCTCCTTCTACTCCGAAGGCTCCATCTACGTATAACTTTCATACGTCCGTGCCCATTTTTTCACCCCAACTCAGAGGTTGGGACTCTTCTTCTACTACGACCCTTTCATTTTTTTCCTCCTTTGGCATTTCTGCTAAAAAAATCTGCCATCGGTTGCCCCTTAATCGCCCTTCTTGGGACATATTCGATGGCGTGTTTTCCCAGCTCAACTACCCACTTTATTAGTCTCTCTGAGCTTTTCGTCTTTGTCAGTATCGCTTTGAGTGGTTGATTTGTCAGGACAACCACATGTTGGTCTTGGAAATACTGCCTCAACCTCCTTGTTGCATGAACCAGGGCGAACGCTAGCTTTTCTTGATTCGTGTATCTCTCTTCAGGACCCTGCAGGGGCCGGCTGACGAAGTGTACCGGTTTCTGCACTTTATTTTCTTCTTTAACCAGCGCCTCGCTCACGAGCTCATCGCTTGCTGCCATGTACATGTATAGGGTTTCCCCCTTTCTTGGACTGGTCAACGTGGGCAGATCTTTCAGGTAGGTCTTCAGAATGCTTTCTTCTGTAACTTTCCCCATTGCACCTTCCCCTTTTTGTCCACACATCCATTCAGAAATTTGAAAAATGGGATCACCATTTCAGCTGCCCGTGACATGAAACGATTCATAGCCGCTAGTTTCCCATTTGGGCTCTGAACCTCCTTCACTGTGCTTTGCGGTTTCATTTCTAAAATAGCCTTTACCTTTTTGAGATTTGTGCGTAGGCCCATGTTTGACACCATGTGCCCCAGGAATTT
This sequence comes from Rubia peregrina, assembly GCA_032355705.1. Taxonomy (NCBI): domain Eukaryota; kingdom Viridiplantae; phylum Streptophyta; class Magnoliopsida; order Gentianales; family Rubiaceae; genus Rubia; species Rubia peregrina. The sequence goes on along the minus strand of JAULKK010333338.1, from coordinate 14,284 downwards.
CCCGCCTTTACTCCAAATCGACACTTGGCTGGGTTCAGCTTTATCCCAGTCTCCCTAAATTGCAATGGAGTCTCCCTGACGTTCTCTATAAAAGTTTCGTATTGGCTGCTTTTTATCACAATATCATATATGTACACCTCCAGGTTCCTCCCAATATGTTTTTTGGAATAATTTGTCCACCACCATTTGATATGTTGCTCCGACGTTTCTCAGGCCAAAACACATCACTCGATAACCGAAAGCCCCTTCTCCGTGATGAAGGCAGTTTTCTCCACATCACTTTCCAACATGGGGATATGATGGTATCCCTTATATGTATCCAGAAAATATTTGATTGGGTAGTTGGTAAGAGCGTCTACCTTCAGGTTAATGACCGGCAAATGGTAGCATTCCTTGGGGCAGGCCTTGTTCAGGTTCGTATAGTCTATACAAATCCTCCAACTTCCATCTATCTTCTTAACCAGCACTGGATTTGCAAGCCATGTTGGATAAGGGATTTCCTCCAGAATCCTCGCTGCAACTAGCTGGCTCACTTCTTTGTTGACCGCTTCATTCCTTTCCTTGCATAACATCCTTCGTTTCTACTTGACTGGCCTGAAAGAGAGGTCCCCCTTAAATTTATGACAGCCTACATCCTTCGACACCCCTGTCATATCCTCTGTTTTCCAGGCGAAGGCTCGCCCGTTTTCCTCTTGGACCTTTATCAGTTGGTCTTTCACCTGAGCTGGGAGGTCAGTTCCCACCTGCACCGACTAGCTTTTGTTCAAAACCACCATTTCCACTTCCGCGTCTAGCTTTGTTGGGTCATTTTCGTCTGTGATTAATCTGACGGGCCTTGCTTTGTTGACTTGCGCCTCACAGCTTCCACCTTCATCACCTCGCTTCCTCTTACGGAGTGCAATCCCGTGGCACTCCCTGACTCTCTGTTGGTCTCCATTTACTGTGTATATCCCTCTTCTTGTCGGGAACTTCAACAACAGGTGCAGGTTCGACACTATGCCTTTAAGAAATGCTAACGCCAGCCAGCCTGGTATCAATTTGTAAGGGTTATTTGCCTTTACAACTATAAATTACATGTCCACAGTCTTGCGTCTCTTGCCTTCTCCCACCGTCACCGGTAGGAGTATGGTGCCTTCCGACCATACTGTCATGTCTGGAAAATCCACCAGTGAGGTGCTCGTCCCCTCCAACTTCACCCTGACATTCTCATCATTCTTCTCGAAACAATGCCAGTACATGACTTCTGCAGAGTTTCCTCCGTCGACATATGTCGGTGAATCCTCTTATCCATTACTCTGACTGTGATCACCATCGCGTCTGCGCTTGTCAGCTTGTCCGGTATCGGGTCACTATCGTCAAACGTTATTGCTTTGTTTGATCCCAATTCCCCCCCTCCGGCGATGGATGAGGGATCTATCTACAGTGTTCCTTTCGCTGAGACTTAGTCTTTCCTCCCGCGTTCCCACCTATGATGGCATACATATCAGTCACCGTTGTTGCTCCCTCTATTTCACCGGGGTATTCTCTCTATATTTTGCGGGGATCATCAACTTTCTCGGCCCTGACCACCTCTTTTCCTTTATCTCTCATTTGCTCCTGGTCGGGGTTCACTGCCTTACCCTAATTTTCATGTTGCTTACGATATTCTCCATACTTGTTCTTACCCTGGTAGGAGGCCCTGTTGTGATCCTTGGCACTTTTTTTGTTAAATGCGCTAGTTCCCCGCTTTGCACTGCATCCTCTATGTTGTTCTTCAGATGAATACAGTCGTTCATGTCATGGTCATGGTACTCACAGAACTGAGATTTATTCCACTTCTCCGGAAGCATCTTCATTCTGGACGGAACATCCAGGATGCCTTTTCCTGAGCACAGGGAAAACATATCTCTAGATGTTTTGATCAGAGGGGTGAAGATTCTCTCTGACTTGTTGAACCTGCTGGACATCTGCCTGTTGCCTATCCTACCGACCCCCGCTTTCTTCACTCTTCTCTCCGGGCTATCCTTGTGAGCCCCGCGCTGGTTATGGCCACCCAATGCTTCATTTCTTCTCTTATCAGCCAGGTCCGCTCTATGGAAATGTTTGGCTCTCCTCATCAACAATTGTTGGCGGGTCCAGAGTGAAGTCCCGTAACAGCAACTCATACTTGAGGTAGTTCACAAATGTGTCAATGAAGAACTGGTTGCTCCTCTTCTCCACTTGGTTTGCTTCGTTGTTAAACCTGTCCCAGTATGGTGAAAGCATTTTTGTCAATTTTTTTGGATAGTAAGCAGTTCCGACCGTGTCTTTTGAAACTTTTTCCTTTGCATGAAACAGGTTAAGAATTTTTCCTCTAACTGGCTGAAGTTGTCTATCATTCTATCTTCCAGGTTCCTGAACCATACCTTGGCCACATCTATCAGGGTGGTTGCGAACACCTTACACCATATAGCTTCCGGTATCACAAAAGTGTCCATGTTGGTACAAAAGGTGCGCAAATGGTCTTCTGGGTCCACCTCGCCATTGTACTGACCCAAGTTCGTTGGTATTTTCAGCTTTAGGTCTACCATAAACAATTTTATCCATCAAGTGAATGACGAGCCTCTAGTCCGCCTGTCTGGGCCCTCATCTCTTTCTTTTTACGGTGTCTTTCGCCCGATCTGCTCCTTATTTCTCTGGGGTGGTACATAACCTTCTTTCCACTCATGGTCTGCCACTGTTTCCTCGGCTCTACCTGGCCTTTTTTTCCCCGAGGAGGTAGTGCTTCTCACTCCTCTTACTCCGCTTTGAATTGTTTGCGATACCTTCTCTCTTTCGATGTGCACTTCAAAATCTCCCCCCTGCTATAGAAAAAGCTCTGTTAGGCGCACATGATGTGCCCCCTACCGAGGCTGCCTATCCTCCATTTTCTTTTGCTTGTTTATCATCTCCTTCTGGGACGCCATTATCGGTTGAAGGATCTCTGAGTTGTTTGCCACCTCCTCTATCGTACAGATTTGATGCCTCTCTCCTCTCTCCTCTCAGCGTCAGTGTTGGAGCAGGTTCATCCTCATGTGTTACGACCTCTATTGTCACCTGGTTGTACGAATTCTCTGGCACCCGTGCCTCCATCTTCTCTAAGCTGATGAATGTTTAATTTTTATCACGCTCCCACAGACGATGCCAATGTTAATACCAAAATTTGTAGTATGTTTAGCGATGATCCACACCAGCCCAATATGCACCTGAACCTCAAGACGAGTAGAGAAACGTTAGGCAGACATGCCCAGGGATGTACCTGTTCCGACACTTCCGTTAGCCCTTTGAGCCATGTAGAAGCATATCTAAGTGATTAGTATACTGATTGGAAGATCTTTCCTTGTGTCTAACACTTTTCCTCATTATATGAGGTTTAGTGGTTGATGGGACTGGAGCTGTTCCATCAGTGCCCGCATAACCGATACTGGCCTGACTTCACACCCAGGTGGCATCCCTGGGAAGACAGCCTTTCCTTTATTGCCTTTCTAATACTTATTGGGCCGCTTAGGACCATACATTATCTCCTTCTTAATGCTTATTGGGCCGCGTAAGCCCATACATTATCATTCACAAATGTCAACTAAATAATAAATGCAATCTTGATGACTTTATAATCTCCCGCTTTGGCATTTGTGGACCCATTTTGGAATTAAGAGCACAAAGAAAAACTTCAAATTCAAAGCATAATAATTCCAGAAACTCCATCACCTTGGAACATATACTTATCACCATATACGAATACCTAGAGGTGGGCGTCGGTTTGGTTTAATTGGTTTTTTGGTTTTTTGGTTTATTCGGTTTTACCCATAAAAAGCTCAAAACCAAAACCGACCCGAATAACCCAAATTATCCGAACCGAATTCGGAATTTGGTTTTGGTTTGGAACCGAAATCAACTCGAATAAACTGAATTGATTGTAATTTTTAGGTTTTAGTTTGAGTTTTAATATCAAATACTGATCCAAAAATCATATTCAGAATTTGGTTTATTCAATTCGGATATTCGAAAATCATATATTAAATTCGGTTCGGGTTATTCAGATTTGGATAATTAGATTTTTGGTTCGATTTTAAGTTTTTGGGTTTTTTTGCCCACCCTACGAATACCAAAGAAAAACCATAATTCAAGAAATCCAACATAATTCAGATTACATCACCAAAAATAATATCCAAAATTCTCAAAAATAATCTCCCTCTAAGGTCCTAAATATGCCAAAGGCAACAAAAACACAGGAAACGAAAATCTAACTATGTTGGAACATAGTCTTTGTAGAATCTTTAATCCTTTTCGGGAGCAACCAACTGTGATTCCAACTAAGTCTTCTCCCCCTCAATTCTATCATTCTCAGCCTCCAAGGCAGCAATCTGAAGAGCTAAGGCACCCAACTTAGCATTCATAGCTGCAATTTTAGCCTTCTTCTCATCACCCACAAAAGTGGAAGCATTCGGATCCCATGGCAAGTCATGTACCTTCCTCATTTCAAAACTCTTCTTGTTAGGCCAAAGAGACTCAGTCTTCACAATCTCATCCTCAGCCTTAGATTTTACCCTTTCACTTATGACCGATGCAAAAATAAGGCAAGGATGAACTAGTGCATGTTTAGCCTTGGGACTTGGGAGCAATTGTCTGTCTCATAATACTTTCTTGGATGGACAATCCCAGGTTGACAGGCTTCCGTATTCCAACACATTACAACAAATTTGCCATTTCTCTTGTAAGGGCAGCAATGTTGGTTGATGGGATCCAGCAATTGACTGCAATATAATATAGACAGAAAAATCTTGAAGATAGACAAAAGGTTTGAGAGTATCTTGCAGCCAGCCACTGAGTCTTAAACTCACCAGAAATCTTAGACAAGATCTAGTTATCTGTGACCTACACATTCTCAGAAATACTCTATCAAACTCGAGAGTTTTTAGTCCCAATAATATATTAATCTTTGCAGTAGAGAAATTTATTACCTTGCCTCTTACAAACACCCTATCACACCAAGGGGAATCCTTCTCAATGTTTCTAGCCATCAGGTTTGAGTAAACCTCACACACCAACTGCTTGTTGTAATCCTGATACAATGTGGATGCGGTATTCAGCCCAAGAAATTCCAAAAAAAAAAAAATCTGAAAAGCCACTTTCCTTATTTGTAGCTAAATCTATTGGTCTCTCAAAAATGATTTTTATTTGAGAAAACACATTTCCCATTTCTTCACAATTATCATCATAAAAGATATCAGAAAGGGCATCACTTACTGGATGTGGAGGCAATGTGGGCTTCTTCCTTGATGCAGGAGCAGGAGTCTCCTTCTTACTCTTTTTGCTGAGAGGACTCAAAAGTTGGTTCCTTATTCTTGGCCTTTCTAGTTCTCGTCTGGATGAGTTCATCCAAGACCTCATCGCTGGAATAAACCAGCTCAGGTTCCTGTGTTGAAACATTCTCAGCCTGATCAGTCTCGGCTGCCTCCTCATGTGTTCTTACAAACTCAGCTTGCACAATCATGAGTTAATCTCCACCTATTTCTCCCACCTCATATTTCTCCACATGAGTAAATATGTTGGCTTCATCAAATTCCTCAAACTGATCATCTTGACCACCCATATCAATATCTATGAACCCTGGATCAGGTACATTAATCTTCATGGCATCAGCAGAACCTCCCTCTGCATATTGTGTTAGAACATACCCAACACTTCTCTCATCATATCTGTCAGCAATTTCAATCACAAATAATGCTCTCAACACAACATTCCTCTTCCCAATTCTATGATCATAAAGCTTTATTGAGGGAAAACTAGCATATCCCTTCAAATTCTTCACCTATTCCTTAGAATATTCAACCACGGAACTTTCTATTTCCTCAATTCGGACATTCAGTGCAATAAACTATGAAATATTCCTCTTCATCCATTTTAATAAAACACACCTTAACCAACTTGGGATTACACAACTCAATCTTCTCTATGTCATAAAATTCTCCAGTCACTAGTTCATCCATATCTATCTCAAATAGCCTCCCCTTAAGATTTCTAACCCCAATCAAATCTATTGCTAGATTATTCAGCCTATGCCAGTGTAAACATTCCAACACATACCTGAACTCTATACCATTGGTTTTAATCATGGGAGCACAAGGAGGATCAATGTGAGTTACCTTAGGCTTGTAGAGGATGATCATGAGAGAATTTCTCAAAAACTGAGCTCTTCCCATGAACGGCACAATTTCATTGCATACATTCTCTTGAATTCCTTGTTCGGCCACTGTAGTTTTTCAAGCTTGAGAGATTTTGCTGCAAATGATTTTAGGGTGAAGGAAGTTTGTGTTTCAACACAACACAACTTCTATACGGATTGTGATGTCAATTTGGTAAGGAAATCCCAAATATGTTGGCAGTATTATCTCCAAAATTTTTTTAAAAAAAGCAAGAGGCAAGGAATATGGTAGTCAAAATAGAGGAAAGGTGAAGAGATGAATTTTTTTTTTGAAAGAGAATTTACTTCTTCCTCTTCATCTCTTTACCTACACAAACTTGTTTCCTTTCCCAAGTAAAACCATGATTACCTTTTCCCATTTGTCAACTCAAGATACCACTCCTTGAACTTCCAACATAGCTCATGTCCTTCCATTTTTGTTCACATTTTCTTCTTTCTACATTTTTTTTGTTTTTCTAAATTTTTATACGCAAATAAAAATTACTAAAAGCTAAATGAAAGATGGTAAAAAATACCTCACATCTGACATACATCTAAGTGTTGTCTGAGAAGCTCAAAAGTTGCAGTGTCCAGAGGTTTTGTAAAAATATCCGCATACTGCTCACATGTTGGAACATAGACAACAACCACTTCCTTCCTTTCAACCAAATCACAAATAAAATGATGCCTTATTTCAATGTGTTTCGTTCGAGAATGCTGAACTGGATTCCTTGATATATCAATTGCATTCTTGTTGTCACATAAAACCTTTAGAGGCCCTTCTTGAATTCCATAATCACTCAGCATCAGTTTCATCCATAATAACTGTGCAGAAAAACTTCAGCAACAAGATACTCAGCCTTAACATTTGACAAGGAGATCAAATTTTGTTCCTTACTATTCCAAGATACCAAATTTGTACCAATAAATAAACAACCACCGGTGGTGCTTTTACGATCATCTGCATTACCAGCCCAATCAGAATCACTATAGCCAACAACTTTAGAGTCTTGATTGTGAGAATACCAAATTCCATACTCAGAAGTTCCACTAACATATCGAATAATCCTTTTGACTGCAGTTAAGTGAGACTCCTTAGGATTAGCCTGAAATCTTGCACATACTCTTACATGTATTTCTGGACGACTAGTTGTAAGATACAAGATACTTCCAATCATATTTATGTATATTGCCGCAATCCTATATTCATCAAGTAGAGCTTCCTGGTAATTTTTAGGCTCAATAAGAGGGATGAAACATTGCATTCCTGCAAGTTCTCTATAGTTTACTCGAGGGATTGTGCGAGTTCTCTTAATGCTAGGTTCTAACTGCACCTATGTTAGAACATGCGTTGTTGCTGTCGGAGAGGTTAATCCAACATATTTGACTTCTGCAAGTTCAGCGGGATTGTCTGGCTAATCCGATGTTCCAACATTGTCTGCCTGGTCAGCTTGACTATTTTGTGCTAGAATATAGTCTAAAACTGGTTCATCTTCTCCATCAATGGATACTTGATTATCATTAGAATCATCTACGATGACATTTATGGATTCCATAAGAGTATTTATATGGATATTGTACACTCGATAAGTGTAACCATTCACTAAATATCCAAGAAAAATTCCCACATCACTGCGACTGTCGAACTTGTCCAGTTGATCTCTATATATGAGAATATAGCAGTTGCTTTCAAACACATGAAAATACAAAAAAAATTAGCTTCCCTCACTTCCAAATTTCATATGATGTTTTGTTGATTTATGGTATAGCAAGTTGTATTGACGGCTTCTACCCACCATTTGTTGTGAATTTCTTTCTCGGCTAGCATAGCTCGAGCCATTTCCAGAAGAGTCATGTTCTTCCTTTGCACAATGCCATTATACAGAGGACTGATTGGTGCAGATAATTCGTGTTGAATGCCAGGTTCATCACATAAATCAATAAAACTGAGAGTTTTCAAATTCCCTGTTATGATCACTATGAATTCTGACAATCTTTCCAACTGGACTTCCCTTCTCTATCTGTAGTTTGATCACCAAGCTTTTGAAGACATCCACAATATCACATTTTTCTTTAAGAAATTCCACCCATGTGTATCTAGAAAAATCATCAACACAAAAAAAATACTTCTTACCACTCACACTAGGTGTATTGACTAGACCCATTAAATCCATATGAAGTAAATCAAGATTCCTTAAGGTGGTGATATATAGAACTAACGAATGGGGTGATCGAATCTATTTACCTTGTTGGTATGGTCCACACACAATTCCCTTTTTTGCTAGTGAGTTTGGCATACCTCGCATTGCCTTCAAGTTGGGATTTCCCCCCAGGATTTTGTAGTTGATATAACCAAGCTTCTTGTTCCACAAGGTTCCTTCATCTTGTTTTGAACTCAGACATTTCAATTCTTGTTCTAGTAGGCAGCAGTTGTCTGACGATCGAATACCTGAGAGTACTTTAACTTCACTATGTTTCACTATGCATTTGTCTTTATGAAACTCTACGGTCATATTGTCATCACTTAATTGACAAATACTCAACAAATTTGCCTTCGGATATTTAACAAGAAGAACACTTGTAAATACAGGGAACCCTTTGATCTGCAATTCACATTTTCTAACTACTCGACTCTTCTTTCCATTGCCAAAAGTAACAAATCCACCATCATATGGTTGGATTTTTGTTAAAAATTCCTGAGTTCCAGCCATATGTCGAGAGCAACCACTATCAAAGTACCACGAGTCTCTAGAGTGTGCAATAAGAGAGGTATGAGCAACGAGACAAGTACTAGTGCGTTTAAGAACCCATACCTTTCTGACCATCCTTGATCGTTGGGCATCGTCTATGTTGGAACATACTGATAGTTTTCATCCATTCATGATGTCTCCGAGTAATTTAAAGCATTGTTCCTCATCATGGCCTTGTTACATGCAGTAGCTACAGATAAGAGGTTTGCATTGTCGTGTCTTGATAACTTTTCTCTTCATGTCTTGAACCTCTAACTTGAAATTCACTGTGCTGCTTGGTGGGTTGTCATAGCCAATTCCTTGTTGATTTCCAAAGTTTTCCCCCATAGTCAGTATATCATCTATTTTTGCCTTACCAGTGTTAATCTTAGTAATTGCTGCCTCAGCCATCTCAGCTCTCATAGTCGTTGAACATAGGTTCAATTTCAATTCATCAATCTCTCTTCTGAGTTCTACAACCAGAACTAGCAACTTCTTCTCCTCCTCAGCCAGTTGATTTTTCTCAGTTTTTAGCACTTTATTTGTGTCAACAACTTTCAGCCACATCTCATACATGTTTTCATATGCAGCACTAACAGCCAGACCTTTGTCATAAGTAGAAGAGTCGTCAGAACCTGACCCTTTTGTGTTGGAATATACATCCTTATCCTTTTTGACATGTTGGAACATGCATCATCAGTGTCTGATTCATCGTGAACTTTTGATGCAAATGCTACATAATTTCTAGTAAGTTCCTCTTCATATTTCTCCTCTTCTTCATATTCACTCCTTGAAGTTACATATGATTTTCCTTGCTTCTTTCGAGTATTAGCACATTCAGCCTAGATGTGTCCATATTCCTCACAATCTCCAAATTGAATTCTTCCTGCCTATTTTTTTCACCACTCTAATTTCTTGAGAACTGCTGATTGGTTTGTTCCATTAGTGTTCCACAATTATTACCAAGGTCTTGTGCCCAAGGTCTGTTAGCTCTGAATCTCTCTTGTGATTTTTTATTCACCAATTTCTTCAGCATTCTTGAGAAATTCTTAGTGATAAATGCAAGTTCTTCAATACCATCATCACTATTAACTTCATGAATTATCCTTGACGATGAAGTTTTCAAAGCCAACTCCATTTGAGATTTCTTTATGGGTTGTTCCATCGTCATCCCATAGGTTTGTAGTGATCGCATTAGTTAATCTAACGTCATAGTGGCCACATCTCTTGCTCCTTATATTGCCCCAACTTTCATAGGAAATATTTTAGGAAGTGATCTCAAGGTCTTTTTCAGCAATTTGGATTCCTTGTAAAAATTTCCAAGTTGATATGCCATATTGCCGATGTCTCTCAGTTTTCCATTAAACGCAGCAATAGTATCATCCTCCTCCATCTTCAGTTCTTTGAACTTTGTAACCTACATTTGTAGTTTGGACTCACGTACATGACTCGTTCCTTCATGCACTGTCTGTAAAATATCTCATGCTTTCTTTCCCTGATGACATGTAGAGATAAGCTTAAACTGATTTTTATCCACAACTGTGAAGATAGCATCCAGTGTTTTCAAATTTTCCAATGAAGCCTTAAGTTCATCAGAAGTCCATGATGACTTAGCATTGAGTTTAAGTTTCTTCGAACTCGATTCTACTTCTTTTGAACTGGATTCTGCTTTCTCGATTTTTTTTGTATTTCATTCTGTTTCAACATAATGCCAGGAGAACTCATCCAGTGAGTTTATAAAAACTCTCATGCATTCTTTCAAGTGGTTGTAGTATGTTCTTTCACCAATGGTGGCCGAGACACAGAAGCTCCTTCTTTGGTCGCCATTGGTAAAACCGGATCACACTTTCCCTTAACACAACCAGTGTTAGAATAAGTTACTTAACTCTGATACCAATTGAAATTTAGTTTTACCTAATTAATTCAATAATTACTACTGTATTCCAACATAACATATCTAACCAAGTATGCAATAAAGTAAAGCATAAACACATGAGATTTAGTTACGCAGTTCGGTGATAATCACCTACATCTACCTGGCCTGACCCAGTTTAGAATGAATCCACTAATTAGAACGATCAAATACAAAGTACACCATACAACTATACTTATGTTATCTAATTACAACATGTGAATTCTGTAAGCTTCCCTTGTTACTGATCCGCCTTGATCAGACTCTCTCTGACCTCGAAACCCGTCGATGCTTGATCTCCTCCACCCGAGGAATTAAGTTATACGATTTTGAACTTGATCAACATGTTACAGTATGTTCGAACATGTGTATTTTGACTCTCGCAATACTCTCGAAAAGATTAAAAAATCTAGATGCAGATTTTCACTATGAAATTCGTGAGTAGCACAACTGTGATTTCCTCTATTTATAGCCCATGTGCAAATCGAATATCTCCACATTTATCTCCATAATATTCTGATTCCAAATCCGTTTCTTAAGCATATCCAAATCACTTAAATAAAGGGATTTTCCTAATCTCAACACATCCCATAATATTCCATAAATCACTTCATTTAGAACAGGGATTTTCCCTAAATCCAATATGCTTCAATCACACGCCTAAAATAATATATTGCGAAATCTCCAATCTTCCATAACTCAATATTCATGCAATATCTTCAATCAATTAAATCCTTTTTTTCCAGCTTTACATATGTTCCAACATGGAAAGTTTTTCTTTTCCAATTTGTTCACAAATGCCAACCAAATAATAAATGCAATCTTCATAACTTTACACATATCTTATAGACCAAGAATAGTACACTGCACTTTGTGCAGTTTAGCCCAGACCACAGTAACGTTCATGATGTGTGATTTGCTATGCACGAGTTCCCTTGATTCTAGCACACTTAAACTTTGTCATGTATTTGGAAGTTTTATGAGGGTGCTCAACCGGAGCCTCTACATGCTTCTCCTCTTCTTCAGCGAGGACGTGTTCTAGCCCATCTTCGTTATTGATTTCTTTTACAATTTTAGCCCCTTCGTCTGGCGCAGGCTCCATAGGCTTCTACTCGTACATTATTTCCATCTTGTACTCCTTATATGCTATTTTTAGCTGATTCGTGGCGGAAGTGGCACTCGTTTGGTTCTGGTGAAGATGATTCGCGACGGAATAATAGCTTTCTTATTCCAGTTGCTCTGAAAGACTGTTATCCTTCTTCCACTGTGTTGTAAAATGCATAATAATAAAACAAAGTAAGATACTAAAGACAGGATAAAGAAGAAAAGAAATCAATACCGGGGGGAGGAATATAAAAAGAAATACAGACATTATCTTAAGAACTGACTACTTCGACACTTTCAGTAGCTCAATGGAAAAGGGCATCTCACACTTTGATCATAATCAAACCAACAATCACAAATAGATCAAATTCATTAGGTGATCACAAAAATAGCACATGAACATAGTCAGCAGGGGGTTCAAACAGACGCCAAACCACAACATTTTCAAGAAATGTTTTTCAAACTCTTAAGACTAAACATTAGAGTCATGAATTTCTTTCATACAACAAATTGATACTATGTAGAGAGACTCCACATATGGAACTTACACCTGTGTAAGTGAAATAAAGACATCTGGCAAACACTAATATCAGTAGAAATGCATTCTGCACGTTCTTCTGAACTCACGGAAAAATGTCTATAATTACCATCTAATATAACGTCATGACCCCAGAAACTATAAATAAATGCAGAGAATTGAATGGCACATAACCAGTCTCTCTCATGCAACATAATCATACGTTTGTAGATTTATATGCATCACTAAGGAAAATTACAGTAACTGTCATCAAGAAACACAATAAGCACATCATCAAAATTACAAAAAAAACAAACAATTACAGTGGACAAACACCAAGAGAAAAATTTCAGCAATAGGAAAACTAAATAAAGAACACTAATTGGGTCAATAAATTCAGTTAATTATGTTGGTACACATAATTCATTTGTTTTGTCAAATATTTAAGAATACATTAAACATTGAACTTGTTCACATTTCAGCTCTTGTTTCCTTTCACAAAAGGCCTCTACCCTAGAGTCTTCACCACTCATCAGACAAACCAGACCTCTTGTCTGAAAACCAATAAAAAACACCTCACCAACTAGCCAATGTACTTCAAGAATGTAAATGAGATTGCAGTGCATTTACACCCACAAGTGTACCCCAGCGGTTGGGGCGTCGGTAAACTTTGGAGGGATCCACGGTTCTAGGCTCAGCAGTAGCAGTGCGGAGATTTCTCGCTAGTCGAGGGCCCCTTTTGCGCACCGAGTATGGCCGGGCAACGGGTCCTGGCGCTGGCCTACCGTGACTTACCTCTCCATCAATACCCGTGGTGTCGGGCGGATGGGGCGCTGAGGGCGAGCGTCATCGCCTTTTGGAGATTGCAGTACATTTGGCTCAAGTTGCATCTAGTACTATTCATTACTTGAATGCTACTACATCCGTTTCATTGGATGTGACACACTTTTTTTGGTTGTTTTTGTGAATTTGACACACTTTCTTTTTATGGTAAGATTCCTTCAATTTTATCCACTCATTTTACTTTTTCTTTTCTAAATTCAATTTCATCCACATATTTCACTCACCTAAGTTCAAGTACCTAAAACTATGGTATCACATCCAACGAAATGGAGGTAGTATGGAATTGTACTTAACCACATAATTCTATGCACATACACTTAAAGAAGGTGCAAATTACAATATAACAAATCAACAGTAACAGATGTTCTTGATAGCCAAAAGGAAAATGAAATCATTTTTTGGTTCACTTAATTGAAGAAATGTACATATTTACAGATTAATTACTTATTGATTACCTTGCCATCAAGCGGAGAAATTGCAACCTCTGCACTACCATGATTGACACAAAGAATACGAGTGTTGATGTGCTCAATTTATATCTCATTTTTAACACATTCGAAGTCTAATTTTGTAATAGATTAGGAACTTAATTGAAAAGAAATTAACATTTTATCAATTAAAGGTCAAGGATGAACTCACATGTTTTATATCCTAATTCTTTAATTTATGAAGTGTTTTAGATCATATTGAAATGTTCGGGATTGGAAGAGTTCGAGTTTTGAAGAAGCATTGGAGAAGGAAGAAGATTTTGAAGAACAAGGGCAAATACTGAAACTTGGTAGAAGTTGGGCAGGTAAGTCATTGCAGGCCGCAGCATATACAGCGGCCCGTAGAAGAGTAAAACTGGCGGTCAACATGATAAAAAATGAGCATTACGGGCCACATCATAAACTACGGCCCGCAGCGAACATATTGGGTTACATTTAGACTAAATTGTTTTTTAGTCCCCCAAATACCATCTTTTACCATGTTTTGGTCCCCAAGAGCAAAACAACGTA
>JAULKK010333310.1:0-10798 GCA_032355705.1 Rubia peregrina | reverse complement strand
GCGGGAAAACCTTTAAGGTCCTAGTTGTGAGTATATTTTCTCCCCCCCCCCATTTCTTTATCTTTTTCTTTTGTTCACATTGATGACAATGTGTGTTTCAAGTGTGGGGGGAGGAACATATCTCATTGTATTGTATTGAGTGTTCATATTCTCTAATTTAATTTGTTTTGTTTAACAAAATCCCCGCTAAGTTGAAAATCCGAGAGGGCAACTTAGGCAAAATTGGGAGGCCCGGGTAGGCTTAAAACCCAAAAGTGCAACTTATGTAAAAATGAGATGCCAAATGGTGTGGAAAAATGTGAGGGTGAGAATTGAAAAAGAAAAAGGTGTGAAGTTAGGATGAAAACCCGAGAGGGCTCCAAGGCAAAATGAGAGAAAATGAAAAAAATTATGCTTCTCTTGATTTGTCTATTGGGTAGATTTTTGGGTAGAATAAGTAAGCTTGACATTATATGCATACCTCACTCTTGTTATGGTTTGTTGGGTGCTTAGCTTATCTTAGGTTTTGGGATGTGAGAGTGTGAGAGATTGTTATATCTTAAGGGTTCGGGTAGTTTAGGAATAAAATGTTGGGTGTTTTGGGAAAACCTTTGCATGCTAGTTTACGCTTAGCTCTTTGTTTGTTATTGTTAACTCGAGGACGAGTAAAGGTTTAAGTGTGAAGGATTTGATGAGACATCAAATGCATGTATTTTCCGAAGCATTTAACATCTCTTTTGTTATGTTTTTGTTGGAAGATTGCTAGATTTAGGTAGATTTACATCATGAGGGGTTTAGAAGACCGTTTTCGATTTTCATATCTAAATCCTTCATTTTGGAAAACAACAAGGAGATCTAGAAGGAAAGAGAAGAAGAAGCTTGGACAGTTTTGGGTGAAAAGTGATTAAAGACCCTTGGAGGAGACTTATACGGGAGAAGGGGAAAGAAATGATAGTCTTGGGCCACCAAAATTTAAGTAAGAACATGGGTTAATGGGCAGCTTAGGCAAAAATATTCCATGAAATCATGGGAAAAGTGGTATGCGTGGAATCCAATATAGACATCACGAGCTAGGAGGCGTGAGTAAGCATCACGTCCCTCACATCATTTGCTCTTCTCTAGCCGAAACCCTCTAACAAATATGAGATCGAGGCTCCAGTTCCTTAATATCAAGGCCCATAGGCCCTGTATAAATAAACATATTCAAAGGTAGACTCATGTCCCTCGGGCCCTAGTCAAAATTAGAAAGTTGAGGATTGAAACCTCAACGAATAAATTAAGTTGAAGGTTGGACCCAAATCCGACTCGAAGGATCCCAAGTCACCCCAAGGATCAAAACTATCGAACCTTCAAGGAACTCAAAAATCATATCCTGCATCCAACAATGAGTTCGACGGAACCATATCGAAGGTCAAAATCAAAGAACCTAGGATGAATTGGAGGGTCCAACCCTCGACTTTCTAGGGGCTTATTGATAATGGTTATTTATGATGGGCCAGAGTTCCTAGCCTTACTAGCCTAGGTGTTTTTATTTTACCCTCAAAGTAATATCATTTGGGTAATAACCATTGGGCCTGCCCAAGGAAGATCTCTAGCACTTGCATCACAAGCAAACAAGACAGTTGCCCTACCTACCAATCTATATAAAGAGGGGGAGATAACACTGTGTACTCAACTATTCTTTCTTAATTCAAATACACTTTTTGACTTGGGCGTCAAAGACTCTTCCCCCGAAAAACTTCAACAGCTTTGTTTTACAGATTTTAGCTAAGGCGGCGGCCGCGGAACTAGCAACAGTAATTAAGGGCGCATCAACTGCATTCTCCCCATCATGCTCGCTGGATAGCTGATTCTGGCATGACCATGCACGTTACTTCTCCTCAGTCTATTCTTGATCGCGTTACTTCTATTTCTGGTAATAATCGTGTTATTTTTTGTAATGGTTCTGTTCTTAACATTACCCATCTTGGTAATTATTGAGTCTCAAATTCATTATCTTTCTTTGATTTTTTGGTAGTGCCACAAATTAATAAAAAATTGATTTCTATTAGCAAGTTTACTTGGCATAAGAATGTTGTTATTTTCTCTAATGATTCTTCTTTTACTATTTCAAAGAAGTTTATCCATTTTGTTATTGGAAAAAGCCATCATGATAGGGGTTTGTGTATTGTGGATTGTGATGGTTCTCATTTATCGGATTTTGTTGCCTCGAGTGCTTCTAAAGCGTCTTTTGAACTTTGGTATAGTAGATTTGGTCATTTTCCCACTACATCATTTCTTGTTTGAGAAAGTGTGGATGTTTTTCAGTTACTACTTTGCTTCCTAAGCCTCATTTATGTCCCTCTTGTGAGATGGCTAAAACCAAGCGCCTCTTTTTTCGTGATAATTTGAAGCGCATACCACACATAATTGATTTAGTTCATTGTGATCTTTAAGGACCCTATCATGTCGTCTCTCATCTCGGGTATTCTTATTATATCCTTTTTATGATGATTTTTCTCAGTTCACCATGTTATATCCTCGGCAACAAAATTCTGATTTTATAGAAGCTTACAAGAATTTTGAGGCACTTGTTTACAACAAGTTTTCTACCACCATTAAAGTATTTCGAAGTGATGGTGTAACCAAGTTTCTGAATCATCGCATGCGATCAAATTTTGCGTCTAAGGGCATTCACCATCAGCTTTCATGTCCTTACACTCTATAGCAAAATGGTCGTGTAGAGTGGAAGCATCGTCACATCACTAAGACAGGATTGTCGATACTCTTTCATTCTGGCCTTCATCATTCATTTTCGTATGATGCTTTTCCACAGCAGCCTACATCATCAACAGGCTTCCAACGACATTTTTATCTTATCAACCTCTTCTCTCTATTATTTTTTGTACGATTCATGACCACTCCAATTTTCATCCATTTGGCTGTCGAATTTTGCCATATTTATGCCTTTATGTTGCGCATAAGTTGGATCCCCAAAATATGTCATGTACATTTTTGGGCTGCATTTCACAGTACAAGGGTTATCACTTTCTCAATTCTCTTACGAAGAATGAGTACATAACTTGTCATGCTGGGTTTGATAAGATGCTTTTTATACGACCCACATTTGTACTGCTACTGATCCACCTTCACTTGATATTTATGACTTTTTGGAACCTTCTTCTGTGTTTTCGGAGGTGTTTGAGCCATCTTCTTCAGCCGAATTGCAAATTATTTTGGATAATTCTAATTTACGGTATGTACCGGGAGCTCAGTTTTTGTCTGAAAATTGTTTATGTCGGCCGCATGCAGACTGGAAGCCAGCCAGCAGCCACAATCACCATCTCATGCACCAAGCTCATCACCCTGACGTGCAACTCACATGCCATCAGCAATGACACCGACCTCTCCAGTTGCGGCTCTAGCAGTGCCTCCTCAAGTGGTGTCATCTCCAACTGCCTCACCGATGCGGCAAACTACGACGCTCGAGCCGCTGGTCTCGAGTTCAGCGTCATCTTCGGTGCCGGTTCCATCACCATGCCATCCAAATGCCACTTGTTTCCGTACTAACTCCCTCACGTACAAAGATTTTTTTGATTATAATATTTCTAATTTATTGAGTGCTTTATTTGCTAAGACCAAGCCTAAGAATCATCGATCGGTTGTTAAGGATCCAGAATGGATTACTTATATGGATTTCGAAATGAGGCTCTTAGCACTCAGCACATGTGGGATTTGGTTCCTTGTCATTCTCATGCACATGTGATTGGTTCAAAATGGGTGTACCATTTGAATTACAAGGATGATGGTTCTCTTAAAAGGCATAAATCGAGATTGGCTGCGCAAGGTTTTTTGCAATTCTTTGAATTTAATTATGATCCTACATTCATTCATGTGGGGACGACTTCTATTGTTCGTACTGTTTGATATTTGGTTGTCCTTTGAAATTGTACCTTGCAATAGCTTGATGTCAAAAATGCATTTTTAAATGGTGTTCTTGATTCTCCAGTTTATACGGAGCAACCCGTTGAATGCAAAGACCCCATGCATCCAAATTATGTATGTCGTCTATGCTAGGCCATTTATGGTTTCAAGCAGGGCCCTCGTGCTTGGTTTCAGCGTTTTAGCTCCCTTTTTATTAGAATACAGCTCTTCTGATACATCTTTATTTGTGTTATATTTGTTGGTTTATGTTGATGAAATTATTCTCATCGGGAAAGATGGTCATCTCATTTGCAAGTTTATTGATAGGGTTAGTCAAGCATTCAAAATTTCCGATATTGGTACTCTGTAGTATTTCTTGGGTTAGGAGATTGTTCTTACTTCTGATAGCTTATTCCTTGGTCAATTCAGATACGCCGAGGAAATCTTATTGTATGCAGGGATGCAGAATTATGTGCATGTTGCCATTCCATTTGTGACTTTTTCACAGCCTCTTAGCTCTTCCGGTAAACCATTCCAAAATTTCACACTTTATCGGTCTCTGGTTGGTGCACTGTAGTATCTGGGATTATACGTCCTGACTTCTCTTATGCTGTGAATATTGTCATTCAGTTTATTCATGCTCCTACTAATGATCATTTCCAAGCTGTTGCACGAATTTTGCGCTCGAGCTAGAACACGAGTAGAGGCTCTCAATGCGGTTTGATTTCATAACTAAGTTTGGTACCATTCAAATAATTAGGTTTCAAACCCTATTTTGATTCTGGAAAGTGAATCAAATCAAATGAAATGAAGCAAAACCCCATTTTGCAGCAACTAACAGAAATTCAAAATAAAAAATCAATAAACTAAACATTGGATGGTTCAAAAACTTATTAGATACTTATTAGATACTGAGTATCTAATAAGTTCTACATACTATTGGATTTGAACCAATGACTCTCGCCGTATAAAAGCAATACTATAACCACTAAGTTAAGTAGGTCGATTCTCGTCCCCAAAAAAAGAAAAAAGGAACCCATTCCCCTGTTATATTATAAATAGAATATTCCTTAGAAGTAATACCGGCGAAACATGTCAGTGGTACACTTCACTATGGACTTCAGTTTCTTGTAAATTCATCCAGTTTACCAGTTCTTGGTTATTCTAATGGCGATTGGACTCGTTGTATTGAGACTCGTAGGGCTACATACAGTTATGCTATTTTTTTGGTGGCAACCTAGTGTCTTGGAGTGCAGAGAAGTTCTCGTTCTAATTCGTATTAGAATATCGTACTATGGCTGACACTACTACAGAATTAGCTTAGTTGATAAATTTACTTTGAGATTTACGTGTGTTGGCTCGTGTGCCTCCTATATTGCTGTGTGATAATAGCAGTGCTCTCTAACTGGCTCAGAATCTAGTTTCACAAAAGAAAGTCAAACACATTGATATTGATTATAATTTTGTGCTTGTGATGGTGTTTTGGGCAAGATCAAAGTTTTCTCATATTTCTATGTACTTGCAGCTTGCTGACATCTTTACAAAGGGGTTATCTCGTCCTCGGTTTGAGTTCTTAAATTCTAAACTTTATGTTGTGACCAGTCCTACGCTTTATTTGAGGAGGGAGTAAAAGATATAATTGATTTAGAATCAGGTAAGAAAGGAATACCCTTCTGATTGGTTTTATATACATCTTGTTCCATATTTATTTTTACTTTTGTATACCCTTTATACTCACTATATATATATATATATATGAATACATACATCCATAATTATGTATGGATTTTCGGTTCTATCAATATTGAATCCATTATGAATGATAAAACATTAGAGGTGAGTGTGAAATTACATATGAAGCGAGAATGGATAGGGAGGACCATGGTACGCATACTTACCCAATACAATCTCTAAACTTGCACCTTCTGAATCTAACAATTAACGTTAAAAGTATGAATGGTGTTGGTACTTATCATTCTTAATTAATACAAAAATACGAAGGGCGAAGGCGAATGATAGTTTTCAACCGAAGAGCCCAGATCACCGACACGAGATTTTGAAAAGATCGAGTGGTTACAAAACATAATTAAACTCTGTTATCTTTTTAATTTCTTGCAAGAACGAGTAATGAGAAAAAAATGTTTCCTCCTTTTTTTATGTTTGGTACCCTATATTTGGTGTTGTTATTTGTACAAGTTGAAATTTATAGATAGAATTAAGTGATGAGAGTTAAAAGTTTGATTTGTGGTTAAGAACGATTCACTTTTTGCTAAAAAGATAAAGATGTCAATATTAGAAAAACAATCAAAATATATGGCAAAATCTTGGGAAATGCCGTATTTTCCTAGACCTATAAAAAGACAAGTTTTAATTAGAATAATAAAATGTAAAATGTCTTAGTCTAATATTAAAGTTTTATTATGCAACGTATAGTTTATAACCCGATTCATGCAACCCAAAATTTTTATCTTCACTTCTTCTAATTTGCTGTTTAAACCTTAGTCTTTGCATGACTTATGGAAATACCGTCTTTCAAAAGACGGACTCAAAATATAAAGTGTACCAAACATAGAAAAGAAAAGAAAAAGAAAACGGAGTGAGTATTAATTTTTAATTTTTTTAAAAAAGTATTAATAATTATGGGAAATAAAAAGGATTATCAAACGTTTTCGTGGTTGACACACGCCTATATAAGGATTGTGACCAATGTAACAAGGAGATTTATCACATGCATAGTCTACTTGTCAATATGTCTTTGAGCACCATTTCCCTAAGGTCTCTTCTGCTATTCTCACTACTCTCCCTCCATGTTTCTCTTAATGCTATCCAAGCTCAAACTTATCCACCTTTAGTTAACGGACTCTCATGGACTTTCCACGACTCCGACTGCCCCAATTTGGAATCGATCATCACAAATCGGCTCCGCCAAGTGTTTCAAAATGATATCGGCCAGGCTGCTGGCTTGCTCCGCCTCCACTTCCACGATTGTTTTGTTCAGGTTGATTACTTTTCATTCAAATTACATGCACGTGGATAATTTACTGCTTCAACTCTAACTCGACTTGTGTAACACAAATCGAATTAGAGTCCTAGTAGTATGATAGTATAGTTTAAAATATGCATCAGAAAGTATAGAGCTAGCGATTAATATTCAATCACATTTGGTGAACATATATATGTTATAGGGATGTGATGCTTCGGTGCTGCTGGTAGGATCGGCTAGTGGGCCGTCGGAGCAAGCAGCGCCGCCCAACCTGAGTCTGCGGCAGCAGGCGTTTAGGATCATCGAGGATCTCCGGAACCGTGTGCACCGGCAGTGCGGTAGAGTTGTGTCGTGTGCCGACATAACTGCTCTGGCTGCCCGAGATGCAGTTGTGCTAGTAAGACAAAACTTTCATTCATTTTCATTGCAAAATCTTACTACCCCTGTCCTAGCTCAAACTTCACACTTCACTTTATGTCACTATTTACTGATCAACTTTGACCATATATTTGAATAGATATATAAACAATAATATTATCGTATGTCATATTGTTGGATTCGTCATAACAAGTAGTTTCTGAAAAGTAATTTTTTATTTGCCGTTATTATACGTAGTTAAACATATTAGCGATTAGACAAGTTTCTTGATGAGCGTAAAAAAATTCTGTGAAATTTGAGCTGGGACGGAGGGAGTACCAAATTTATCTGTTCTGTGTCTTTACCCTTTTCATAATATTCCTAATGAATATTTCTTTCATAACCATGTAGTTTAGACTTTGTTGCTCTTCTTTATTTTAGATATTTTTGAACGCCAATATATAAATTTAATATATAAAAATATGTATTATGAAAAAAATTATTTTTTTAATCTCATGTGCATAATTTGAGATGGTCAGTGAAAGGGAGATGGTGGCGTACGTGCCTGGTCCGCAAGAGTTTTGTGAACGCGACAGCTAAGGGCATGTGCAGTGGTGGTCTCTTAATTTTAAGAGATCACTTAAAAGACCGAAAATTTTCACAGTGGGGATCTCTTAACAAGAGACCACTTAAAAGTCTCTTGCTAAGAGACCAATGAAGAACCCATTTTGTCAGCATTTGCTGAGCCGTGTCAGGATTCTTCTCTTGTACATGCAAGAGCAAAATTTTCTTCTCCCGTACATGCAAGAGAAAAATAAATGGTCAACAAATTTTCTTCTCTTGTACATGCAAGAGCAAAAATTTTGTCAACAAATTTGTTTTCGCCAACAAATTTGTATTCGCAAAATTTTTGTCAATAAATTTGTTTTCGCCAAAAAAATTGTTTTCCCCCGAAAATCTTGTTTGCCAAAAATGTTTTTGCCAAAATTTTGTTAACTTTCTGTAATGCAATGTGAATGAAAAGAGAATAAAAAAATTAATTATTTCATTATTTTTGAAAAATTGAAATTCTATTTTAAATTTCATAACGTATTAATAAATTTCACATTCAATTTATTTTGGGTGAATAAATTTATTTAAATTAAATGTTAATGGTAAAATTAATGAGTAGGATAGAGAAAATCAAGTGGGCTCCATGAATAGTGCAGAGTGGTCTCTTACCACTGTGGAGGAAAAAAGAGTGGTCTCTTAAGTGGTCTCTTAGAGTTAGGTGGAAGAGAGAGATTGATAAAAATAATATATTTAATTGGTAAGAGACCACTAACGGTCTCTACCACTGCACATGCCCTTATGCTAGAAACGTGGGAGGATTATTTGCATGATTTTTATGATTCTATCCAATCAAGTACTCCCTCCTTTGGCATTGAGTTATGTACGACATCTATCCCATGTCAAATTACACACTTAATTTTTGGATATTATTCTCTATCAAAATTTGACCGTATATTTGAATAGATATAAATAATAATATAATCCTATGTGATATGAATAAATTCGTCATAAAAATAGTTTCTAAATATCAACTTTTTATTTACCGTTATTATACGTAGTTGAACATATTAACGGTCAAACATGTTTATTGAACAACGTGATAATGATTGTTGTGTAATTTGAGTTGGGACAGAGGGACTCGATGGAGTACCACTGACCCACTTGATTTTTCATTTGGATCTATGGTGAATATAATGGGTAGATAAAATTGAATTTAGAAATCAAAAAATAAAATGAGTGGATAAAATTAAAGAAATCTTCGTAAAAAGAGAAAGTGTGATAAATGCAGTGAAAATGAGGGAGTGATTTTTTATCAACATTTATACACATTTAATAAATTTAAATTAAGATACTTTCCTTCCCAGTTTAACCTGCACACTTTTTAAATTTGGAAACACTTCAACAAGTATTAATGTTTAGAAGACCATATTGCCCTCATTTTTAGGCTCATCTAGCCAAAATTAAAAACCCTAATTCCATTTCTCCACCCAATTTACAACTCTTTCCCACTCAACCCCAAAAAGCAACATTGATCCTCAAATTAAAGCTACCCATCATAGAAACTTCTTCAATTCTATCTATTTGCGAGGACGCCCAAACTGCAAGAATGCGATTTGTTCAAGCTGGCCAAATTTCGAGGACGTGATAACGACGAGAGGCAAGGATGCAACAACAAGAACGACGATGAGAAGGTGACTACGACGATAGGAACAACGACAGAGAGGACATTCTGGAACTTCAATGCAAGATTATATGATGATTTTTAATGGGTAAAGAAGTGTGATGCTCTTTATGATCAATTTGTTTGTGAATTTTTGTCGATGTTGTAAATTAAAATGTTAATTGAGTTGTTAATGGTGGTTTGTGGTATTGGGCTGGTGGTTTTTCGGTGGCTGTTGGGTACATATGTTGGGAGGATGACACAAGGAAAGAAATATCATTTTATGGGATCTGGCATTTTGAGACACTTTCTCCCTCTTTAGTTGAAGCTGGGACAGAGAGTATAAATAATAATATTATGTGAAATATTTTGGATTTATTATAATATACTCCCTCCGTCCTGGAATAATTGGCGCATGCACTTTTGACTCGATATTTTATGCAAGCTGATGTTGTAGAGAATAATTGTGAAAAAGTTGGAATATTTTGAGAAAAATGTGGGTCCAATTAAAAAGTTGTTGAAGTAAGAGAGGATATTGTAGCAATTTTGCAACACATTCTTTACCATTTTGGGAAAGAATTAAAGTGTGTCATTTTATGTGGGATGAACAAAAATAGAAATTCAGCCAATTATTCCGAGATGGAAGGAGTATATTTTTAAATATAATTTTTTATTATATTATGTAATTAAAGTTATCAGTAATTATAGTTTATAGTAATTAAACATGTTTTAAAATATTGAATAAACACTTTACATTTTAAAGACGTAATTGAGGGAGTACTCCTTCACCCGTCTATACCCTAAAATTTGAGAGCCTGTCGCCGTGACTCTCAAAAATACAACTTCTAGGGTGTGTTTAACAGAGGTTATAAGTGATTTATTTATATGTTAACTATTTTTTGTTCGGTAAACTACTTAAAAAGTGATTATTTTAAAAGTAAAAGCTATTTTTTGGGGGAAAACATAATCTTCTCCTCCTACTTAAAAAAAAGCCAAAATAAGTAACTTTTACTTATAAGCACAGTTAGGGATGACAATGGGCAGGGCGGGTATGGATTATGCTACCTCCATACCCAACCCACCTAAATCTTTCATACCCATACCCGCCCAATCACCCATGGCAGGTACAATATTAAATTTCACCCCTCCCCATCAGGTATTATCTAAAATTCACCTTTGCCCCATCACCCACTTAGGTCTTCATACCCACTTCAAATCCATTTTACTCAACCCATTTATATCTCCAAAAACACCTAAATTTTACTTTAAAATTACTAATTTTAATAGTAAAAGTTTAATAATATTTACATGAAAATATTATAAATAAAACATGTATATTATGAATAAATAATAGTATATTATAT
>JAULKK010333293.1:0-10799 GCA_032355705.1 Rubia peregrina | reverse complement strand
TTTTTACCCTTTTTAGTAGGTTGTTGCATGATTAGCATAGTTACTTAACCTTGCTAGTTGTGTGTTGTTTACTTTCATAATTTAGGAAACCAACCAACCCAAAACCCCCCTTTACTTACTTTTATATATCTATGTATATATAAATCTAGGCTATATTCACCTTGTATGTGTAAACGCTTAGGAATATCCCGCTTCTCTGTGGACGACCCCGACTTGCCACACTATCTACTTAGTTGTATTTAGTAAGCAAAAAGGACTTAAAATAGTATCTTTGAGAGGTATGATGATGGCCTCCCATATATATATATTATACAACATAAATAATTTGTGTTATGTCTGCGACCTCTGCCTCCCATGCCAGATCTGATTTTTGCCCTTCTCTGTCTGACGACCAATAGAGTACGACATGTAATTTATTTAATTATTTAAATTACCCTTATAACCATGGGTCAGGTAAGCCCATTTTACCCTGGGTTCTCGATTCGGAAGCCTCATATCACCTGACTGGTGACAAAGGTTTTATAATTGACACTACTGCTGCTACCTATTCTATTAATGTTCTACTGCCTATTTATCATCTGCTGCACAATATGGTTCTTTGCATTTCAGAGATATTACTCTTACTCATGTGCTTTATAAACCTACACTACGATGCAACTTATTATCCTGCTCTAGATTGTTGTCTGCCTTAAAATGTCTAGCTTTGCTTACTGAAAATTATTGCATTTTACAAAAAATCAGTACAAGAACTGTGATTGGCGTGGGTGAACACCAGGAGGGTTATTGGCTTCGTCTGCTGGATACGCGTGTTCAGTCTCATGTCCCGCAGTCAGTTCCGATAGTTGCTACAGTTTCTACATCTAATTTATGGCATTAACGTCTTGGTCATCCATCCTCTACGGTGTTGTCCTCTGTTCTTACTCTTGATTTTAGCACAAATAATACTTATTTACCCTGCTCAGTGTGTCATAGAGCAAAACATACTAGACATAGTTTCTCTTTGAGCTCTTCGAATGATAGTTCTTTGTTTGAATTGATTCATTGTGATGTTTGGGGGCCTTATATCACACTATCTTCTAGTGGTGCATTTTATTTTTTTAACTATAAATGATGATTATTCCTGAGCTGTTTGAGTTTATTTATTAGTGGCTAAGTCTGATGTAGCCTCTAGATTAAGATAATTTTGTGTTTAACCAAGACACATTTTGGGCGTCATATCTGTCGTGTCCGTACTGATAATGGTACATAATTTTTGCTTTTGAGATCATACTTTGCTGAATCTGGGATCATTTTTAAGACATCTATGGTTGATACACCACAACATGGTCGTGTGGAACGCAAGCATCATCATTTGTTAAATGTGGCTCGTGTTTTGCGTTTTCAAGCTAATCTGTCTATTGATTTTTGGGGAGAATGTGTACACACTGCTGCTTCACTGATTAACTGGACATTGACGAAGCAACTCAATGGTCGCACACCATTTGAGTTACTCTATGGATGCACTCCAATCTACAAGTTTCTGAAAGTTTTTGGTTGCTTGTGTTATACCTTATACAGTCCCAAATATCGTGACAGGTTTACTCCAAGGAGTCAACAATGTGTTTTTTCTTAGGTATCCTATTGGCAAGAGATGATATAGCCTTTATGATTTGGAATTCCGTACCTTCTTCAACAGTCGAAAAGTTAATTTTTATGAAGACCATTTTCCGTACGCTGTGCCATCTACTACTCCACCATCACCGACACCAGACATCACCCCGCCGTCACCAGAGTACCCAGCGCTGCCAGTGGCCCATGATCCAGATCGTTGGCTTAGTTTGCCGTCAATCAACTCGATCCCATACGCGCGCATTCACTGCTAGTATCCCTACTACATGCGCTTCACGCACCACCGGTAGCCGGTCAACACGCACTTCCTGCACTGCATGAAGATCTGCCAGCATCACCATCGCCGTCTGAGGTGGCTTCTCCTTCACCGCCTGCCTAGCCGGTCGGTCTCTTACGCCGCCTCCTACGACCGAGCTGCCTTCTGTGCGACACAATGTTTGAGATCATTGACCTCCCACATATTTGGAAGACTATGTCTACTCTGCTGCTAATATTAATACCCCCCACACTGCTACCTACGATCACACCTGCATCGTTAGAATCCTCGGGTGTTATTTATCATGTAACTGATTTTGTAAATTACGATAAATTTTCTGGTACACATTCTAGACTTTTGGGTGCAATAATTTCTAGTGCAGTTCCCACCACTTATTCTAAGGCATCGAAGTATGCTCATTGGCATGATGCTATGGCTGGAGAGATTAATGCTCTTGAAATGCAATAAGACATTGACCTTGGCTCCTCTACCTCTGGATAAGACTGCAATTTGATGTAAATGTGTGTATCATACCAAGTTAAAAAACGATGGTACTATTGAATGTCACAAAACTCGTCTGGTGGTTCTTGAAAATCGCTAGAAGGAAGGAATCGACTATACTGAGACATTTGCGCCTGTTGCAAAAATGAGTTCGGTTCATCTATTTTTATCAGCTGCAGTCATCCGTGGTTGGGAACTTCATCAGATGGATGTGCAAAATGCTTTTCTACATTGTGATTTGCATGAAAAGGTGTTTATGCTCCCTCTATCGAGCTATCCTGCACCCACTGGCCAGGTATGCCACCTTCAAAAATATCTTTATTATTTACGAAAATCTCCTCGCAACTGGTTTGCCACGTTGGCTCGGGCTTTACAAGCACTTGGCTTTATTCAGAGTAAGGTAGATTACTCTCTATTTACTTTCACTTGTGGCTTTGTTTCTTTGCATGTACTTGTCTATGTGGATTATTTGGTCATTTCTAGTAGTTCTTTTTCCCTCATCTCTGAATTCAAGAAATACTTGAGCTCGTGTTTTCACATGAAGGATCTTGGCACACTTAAGTATTTATTGGGTATAGAGATTGCTAGAAGACCAGATGGGATGTTTCTTTCACAATGGAAATATGCCCTGGATATCTTATTTGAGACAGGTTTATCGGATTCTAAGCCGACTAATTTCCCTATGGAGCAACAATATGATCTTGCGAAAGTTGAAGGACCTCTTTTTAATGATACTGAGCAGTATCGGCGCCTAGTTGGTCACATCATTTACCTGACTATCACTCGTCCTGAGCTCAGTTACTCTGTTTATATGCTTGCTCAGTTTATGAAGTCTCCTTATGTTCCTCACTGGTAAGTTGCGATTCGAGTTCTTCACTACTTGAAGAGTCATCCTGGTTAGGGTTTATTTCTCTCTTCACATAGTTTGTTACAGTTAACTGCTTATTGTGATTTTGATTAGGCTTCATGTCCTATTACATGACGCTCTCTTTCTGGGTATTTTGTGACTATCGGTGATTCTTCAGTTTCATGGAAGACCAAAAAGCAACCTATAATTTCTCGTTCCTCTGCTGAAGCGGAGCATCGTGCCATGGCTGTTACTTATTGTGAGTTGTTGTGGCTTAAGTATTTTCTTAGGGACTTAGGTGTTGTGTATTCTGCTCCTATGCAACTATTTTGTGACATTCAATCTGCTCTTCGCATTGTGAAAAATCCAGTGTTCCATGAACATATGAAGAATATATAGGTTGATTGTCATTTTGTCTGTGGTGTTGTCCATTCTGGTGCTCTTGTTACTCATCATATCTGCACGACCGATCAACCTGCAAACTTGCTCACCAAAGTTCTCGGACGGAATCAGTTTCATTAATTACTTGGAAAGTTGGGCATTTTTTTATCCCCATGCTCCAACTTCAGGAGGAGTATTAAGGAATAAGCAATATTATATGAATATTACTTGGAATTGTAAGTAGATTAGATTTTCTTTTCTGTATAGGTCTTTGTACCTCTATATAATGTACCTCAAAGTAAGAATAAAAATAACAGATCATAACCCTTATTTTCTACAGCAGTTTATGTCAAGATTATGTCATGCTTTTATAATCGATTACTTCCCTTCCTTCCTTCATTCATTTTTTTGAAAAAACTCTGCGGATTACCCTTCTTTCTGTCAGGATGGAAATAATAATTGAAGAAGGATATAATTCAAAAGGGTGATAAATTGCATATGTGTTGTATAGACGAACACAATCACAAATTCACAATCGACTAAGCAAATAATCTCAGTCAAATTATGTTGACTAATATAAAGAATAAGCACTAAAGTATTAGTAGATAGGGGTGATTAAAGACTATACTACTTTATGAGAGAAGTCACTTTGTAGATGACTTTTATGGCTCCGCTTTGATTGGCCGTGATCAAAAGTGGTTCAGAGAATCGCTTTAATTAGGGCACAATCAAATGTGATTTTTTCTGCCTATGTTTGGACGATAGAACCGCCTTTGTTATTTTTCAAATTCGGAGCTCAAGTCCATCATGTCGGCTCCTCAAACAGGTTCCAAAATTAGAATATGTGCAGAGTACCATTGTCGTAACACTCAATTGCGGCGTGGGCATTGATTTAAATTTATTTGTTTACTATTTTAGGTTCCGACTTCGTAACCTCAATATGTTCTTGTCATTTCCAACCCGGGGCTACAATTCGGTTCCTCTTCTATTTTTTTCATGCAATTTCATTGAATTAACCATTTATTGGCTTCCAATATCAAAAGTATGTTGGTCCCCGAGGTTCTAATTTAGGAACATCCATCAGAGAACGAGGTTGGAATTATGAAAAAATCTGGGAACATGTTCTGAACTAAAAAATGAGGTCGGATGTTATAGTGAAGTGGCTATTTCATTCAATAATTAGCTTGAAATTAGCCAAGAATCACATAGTAGCTATCTTAAATCAGATGACATATCTTCTGAAAACAACTAAAATCTACAAAAGAACTATACACCAAAAAATGTCTCTAGATTGGAATAGAGTTCGTATAATAGCTATTACTCACAATACACGTGTCATTCAATTAGCATCAAAATACTCACTAGTTTTATTTGAAGGTAATCCAACCATACATCCTTGATGCACTACGCCGCTTATAACATGATGTAATATCCACATTCCCATGATAAGACTTGGGGTTTTATATCTTCTCCTTTATCTTATTTTTTTTCTTCAGAAAAATGCCATCATCGCTTTTCTCTACAAACAACCATAGATCTCATATCCTCCCCACTTCGTCCTTGCACGCCTTGTTTGTCGCCACCAGACTCTTCCACCCGCCAGCCTTTGCCACTTCACTCACTCCGCCTGTTGCCACAGCGCATCCGGTGTTCATAATCGGCACAAAAAATGATGTGTACGTTTAGCGTATCTTGTTGTGGTTTATTTGTTGGGAGTATGTGGGTTTGTCTTTCAAATGGAAAACGAGGAGATGGGTGTGTCTTGAACTAGTGGAGAAAGGCATATTAAAAGAGGTTACATCGAATCAAGTGCCTTCTTTGGCCCCACTTTTGATCGATTTGATCAAATGTGGTTCAAAACCACTTTTAACTGGGATTCAGAATAGGTTCCAATTTCATAACCTATTTTTGAGGTTCCAAAAGAATAGCTTCCAGCGAAGCCAGCCTGATATGTTGGGCTTCAGCAGCGGAGGACGCGACTCAGCAACAACATCGAAGGAATAACAATAAAATGACCAAGATATAGCAACAGATGTGGGGACACATAGAACAGTGGAGGAGACCCAGCGGCAGAGGCAAGCTACCCAGCAAAGATCCAATCGTCGAAGGAGGGCGTGCAGAGGCGAAGGTGAGGGAGCGACGGAGAAGACCTATCGGCGGCCAAGGGTTTCAGCGGTGGAGGCGGAGGTGAGCGAGTGGAGGGGGTTTAGCGGTGGAGGTCCAATTGATGGAGTTTTAGCGACGGAGGTGAAGGTGGAGGGAGACAGAGGGTGGGCGAAGGGTGGAGGGGAACTTGATGGTTGGTGGCAGTGTGAGGGTGGTGGCATTACTGGAAGGGAGAAGTATAAGGCAAAAGTATCAGCAGAGGAATCCATTTTACCTTAGGAAAAAAAGTAAGGGGGAAAGTAACCCTAGCTAGCTATATATAATTGGGCCTAAAAGTCCAATAAAGACATCCCATTAAAGGCAGTTCTTTAATAGAATCGCCTTTAATTGATTTAAAAGTACCTTTAAGACTTCCGGCGCATCTTGGTTTTGATCGTATGCCTTTAATCAAAGATTTTCCACCAGTGTTGTTAAATGTTCAATTTTTTTTATTGTGGGAGTAGTTCTGAAAAACAAAGAAAATGGCAAGGAAAATGATAAGGTCTTTTGCATATTTTGTTGATGACAAGAAAACATCTGACTCTACTTCTTCAAAGTTCGTCGAAATATTTAGAGGCAGAGAGCTCTAGTTTGGGATAGTGCTGTAAAAAACCAATATGGTTTTTGATAGTTTTTTTAGAACCTCTGAAATAGGTTTTGAATTCGAATCTCAACTAAAGGCGTTTTAAAACATGATTAAAGATGGAACTAGAGAAGGTGCCTGAAAACTGACTTATCTAATACAATAGAACCACCTTTAATGACCCTAACTTGTTTCCATTAGTAATTATGTGAGATTGACACATTTGTCATGTTGGGATAATTTTTTAATAGAGGAATACTTTCTTTTATGGTAAATCTTAACATATTTTATCCACTCATTCTAATTTTTCATTGGTCAAATCAATTTCTTTCACTCATTTTATCCATAGTATATTCAAGTGTTATTTTAAATGGTATTAGTGCGGGAGGCCTCCTCAAAGTAAAAATATAGTTAGTATTGGTTTAGGGTTTCATCCTTGATGGGCTAGGCCCAATAGGATTTGATCTAGGGTTTAAGAGTTTTAGTATAAATAGAAGGTGTTTGTACTCTTGCCAAAAAGCCACCACCGTAGAGAGAGGTAGAGAGGGGAAACTTGTGAAGTGTTCTTCCCCTTTAACTATGGTGAAGAAAGGGATTGGTTAGAGATTGTTTGATAGTTTGGTAGAGAGGAGATAGATTAAGAAATTGTGAGACATTGTATGTTGAAAGATAGAAACGTACTTTGTAAGGCTCTTTCTATTTTCTAGTAGATTGGAATCGTTTGATTCCCGTGGTTTTTCCCGGTTTGGGTTTTCACGCTAAAATTCATATGTTTGTTCTTTGATCATCGATTGTGTTTGTCTTGGAAGTAACAGAGAGATTTTTAATTTTTGACAACGTGAAGGTCAACATTTTTAATCTTTGTTCTATGTGCACATTTTTCCCATAACTAACATGGTCACATATCCCACCTTTAATGATTGTTGAAAGATATATCTCACATCGTTCCAGTGGATCTGTATTCCCACTGATAGGCATCTGACTCCTTTCTGCCCATGTTTGCGCGGATGAATAATGTCGCCGCATGTGAGGGGGTGTGACAAAGTTTTTGTTTAGTATATAAGATTAGGAGTGAAAGAGTGATTTCCCGTGATGATTATTATTGATCATGAAGAGAATAAATATAGAGTACAAAGGAGGAAGGTATACTAGTTCTAATATAACTCTAACTAGTCAACAAGATAAAATCAAATCAAATTATCTAACTGATTTATTCTGATACCCTCTCAAGCGAAGCGTCAGATGTTCGCCGACGCACAACTTGGATATGAAGAAATCAAACAGCGGACAAGATAGTGCCTTGGTGAAGATGCCCTCTATCTGAAGAGAAGTAGGTACGTGCGCAACTTAAAGCTTACTGGAGGCCACCAACCTCCAAACAAAGTGATAGTCGATGTCGATGTGCTTCGTCCGCTTGTGAGCCACTGGATTCTGAGCCAAGAACATAGGGCTACTATTGTCAAATAATAGCAACAGAGGGCCAGCCAGATGAACTCGAAGATCACGAAGCAAGTGAATGAGCCAAACAAACTCTGAAGCAGTGTTGGCAAGATCTCGTTACTCAGACTCAGTGATGGAACGAGAAACTGTGGGGTGTTTCTTGGCACTCCAGGAAATAAAATTTCCATCGAGAAAGACATCATATCCATAAGTAGATCAACGAGTCTTCAGATAGTGAGCCTAATCAGCATCAAAATACCCCAATACCTCAGGAGAACTAGCAGAATGAAATGTGAGACCGAAATGAAGTGTACCTCAAACATAGCGCAGAATCTGCGTAACTACCGCAAAATGATCATCCCTAGGGTCTTGAAGATACTGACTGACTGTGTTGACCGAGAAAGCCAAGTCTGGATGAGTGATGGTTAAGTACTGAAGAGCTCCAACAAGAGATCGATACATGGTTGGATTCCTGAACGATGGACTGGTCGAACTATGCAACTGAGATTCAGGAACAAAAGGCGTGGAAACTGGTGCAGCGTCAAACATACCAGCTTGAGTCAAGATGTCCCGAGCATACTTTGCCTGACCAAGAAGTAAACTTGATGAAGTAGGTGAAACTTCAAGACCAAGGATGTAATGAAGAGCACCGAGATCCTTGATCGCAAACTCTTGATGTGTCTGATCAATGAACTGGCAAAGAAAAGTCGAGTTGTTTCCTATAAGAATGATGTTTTCCACATACATAAGGAGATACAGTAACGACGGCCCTCTCTAAAGAACAAATAAAGAAGTGTAGCCTGAGCTGCACTAAAAACCAAGCCGAATCAAATAAGTGCTAAAATGCTAGAACCATACCTGAAGGCCTGCTTAAGATCATAAATGGCTTTTCGCAAGCGACAAACATAATCAGGATGAACAGGGTCCTGATATCCAACAGGTTGCTTCATATAGATCGAATCATCGAGAACGTCATTAAGAAAAGCATTCTTGACATCCAACTGATGAAGTGGCCAGGAACGTATCGTGGTAATAGCGAGAGCCGTACAAACAGTGAAGGCTTTGATCACAGGACTGAAAGTGTGGTCAAAGTCAAAACCAGGAATCTGTGAGAAACCCTGCACCACAAGTCTGGTCAATGGCGAGATAGGTAAAATAGGATGCACCGTAGCGGCCACGGGATGGTCTAATTTGGGAGAGGAGATAAAACATAGTGCCGGAGTCGGTGAGGATGATAGCATGGATGAGCCAGGAGGGTTGGCAACCGAAGTAACAAGCTGAGAAGGAGGAGATGTCATAGTGGAAGAAGTAGGGATATGAGCTGTTGTATTTGTGGGATCCAAAAAAGTGGAGACATCCAGAGAAGATGGAGGTACTAAAGTAGAACCATCAACGTAAGGGAATGAAGTGTCATCCAATCGAGCATGTCTGGTAACATATATCTTTCCAGATGTAGGATCCAAACATCGATATCCCTTGTATTGGGATTCATACCCAAGAAAGATACAGGGAAACTGTGAGGAGCAAGTTTGTGAGCTGCACATGGACGAAGATAAGGGTACACACGACAACCAAATGCATGGAAGTTTATGTATATAGGAACCCTACCATTGATAACTTCATATGGTGATCGTCCGTCAAAGACAGGAGTGGGAAACCGATTTATAGTATAAGCAGCTGCAACAAAGGTGTGAGGCCAGTGAGAAAGAGAGACATGAGAGTGGTATAACATAGATAGGCCCATCTCAGTAATGTGGCGATGCTTGCGCTCAGCCCGACCGTTCTGCTCAGGAGTATACGGGAAAGAAATCTGATGGTGAATGCCCTTAGTTTGAAAGTGAGAGCGTGAGCGACCATTTACGAACTCAGTCCCCCCATCACTCTGAAACACCTTAATGGTGAAAGAGAATTGATTCTCCACAAAAGCCTCAAAATGACGATAAACATTCCAAAATTCAGATTTACATCACAAAGGGTAGGTTTTGGCCAAATTGAGGAGACATATAAACATCCAGAAGCTCGCAAACCAGAAATAATGGAATGCGGTACATGGCCAAGTTTAGCATGTCAGATTTCAAAAGATGCATGCGACTTATTGGATTCCAAAGTCGATAACAAGGCAGATGCACCATAGTCTAAAACATAAAAGCCCATTTTCACTATGACCGTGACCCAAGGTTTCACTAGTAATTTTATGTCGAATAGTAAATGAACGATCATCAAATCCCGAGTTAATTTACTAATCGAAAGCAATTTTTTAGTGATATCAGACAGAATGAGCACATCATAAAGAGACACAGATTTAGAAATCCAAGAATTTCCAATATGAGTAATAGGGAGTTGAGAGCCATTACCAACATATACGCAGAAAGAACCATGATAAGGAGCGACATGATCAGCAGCAGCAGGGGACGATGTCATATGTTTTGTGGTGCCAAAATCTACAATCCACTTGGAGCCATCGTGCTGTCCATAATGAAAAATGCCAGTAAATCTTGAAATATTGCTCCGTCGAGAATTAAAATGAACCATATCCATAAGGGAAAAAGAGAAATCAACGAAACAAAAAATCTGGCCCAAAACACGTCAGGCGCGTGCAATAAATGCATGGATGTCAGCTGGCGCGTGAAGCCGAGCACACGCGCAGCAAGGAGGAGATTGGCGCATCGCTCATGGACGTCACGCGCGCGTCGAGATGCGAATGAAGCTGACATGCGAAGGAGCTGGTTCCAGCCACGTCTTGCGTGCACAATTTCTACTAGGCTTGGCGCATGAAATGAATTGCGGAGAGAGACGCGTGAATCCAAGTTGATCGTCACTTGAACCTGATCGCAAATCTAGGAGAGGGATGCCGGAGTGATTACCAGACTCGCCGGAGAGCACCAAAATCTGAGAATGCCGATAGAGAAGATTGATGCCGCGTGAGATACGTCGTTGGAGATACACCGCTGGGGCCGCAGGTGAAGAACTGGGACCGCCGGTGACGACTTTGGCGACGAGGGAGCCGGTGAAGACTCGTACCGGAGAGGGACGATGAC
>JAULKK010333286.1:0-10799 GCA_032355705.1 Rubia peregrina | reverse complement strand
ACTAATGGCCAAGTCCAATTAACACTTGAACATACATATATGAGTATATTTTAGCAACTTACAACTCAAGAAGCGGTGTTGGAAACAAACATGATCTAATCCCATATAAAATAAAATTCACAAGTTGCACCGCTCTATATATTTAGGCAACGTCTTGAAAAAAACCGTCTTTCTATGAGCTTATGGAAAGATGGGGTTTAATTAAAATAATATAAGGTAAAATGTCTTAGTTGCAATATTAGAAGTTTATTATGCAACGTGTAGTAATTATAAGTTTTATAACCCGATTCATGCAACCCGAAAATTATATCTTAATTTCTTCTAATTTGCACTTTAAACATTGATCTCTCAATGACTTATGGAAAGATCGTCTTTCAAGAGACGGACTCATATATTTATCAATATTTACAAGGTATAAGAAATAAATCATAATTTAAATACTATTGAGAAAGTCTTATAAAAGATGACCTTTTTAAGAGAGAGGACATGTTAGGGAATTGATTGCAAAATGGGATTTATTTTATAATTAACAAAAAATTAAAGATGCAAAATGAATCTAGTCGTTCTCAAATTACTCCGAGTTCTCACTTGCGTACTTGTCTGAAGCCGAAACAAAGAA
Source organism: Rubia peregrina (assembly GCA_032355705.1). Taxonomy (NCBI): domain Eukaryota; kingdom Viridiplantae; phylum Streptophyta; class Magnoliopsida; order Gentianales; family Rubiaceae; genus Rubia; species Rubia peregrina. Next base: position 10,180 of record JAULKK010333286.1, on the reverse strand, counting down.
TATAATGAAGGGCGAACAACATAGAAGTCTTAGCGGACTGACCGAAACAGAGTCAGTGCAGCGGTGAAGAGAGTGAAGGAGTTGCACCTCGAAGTTGGTCGGAACCCCCTCCTAATTTTCTGTCTGCTAAAGAACCTGGATCGAGAAGAGACAAAGGCATAAATTTGGGGCGTGAAGGAGATGATGACATCATCGGCGAAGAGATGGTTTGGCATTGGGTGGCAAATGGGCTGATGGGTCAAATATGGATCGGGCAATATGGGTGATTTTAAAATATGGGTTGGGTAAAAACGGGTTGAATTGAAACCCGTTTAACCCGAGAGTCAAAAATCCCTCAACTTATGGATTAAAGTTGAGAAAACCCACGAGTTTCAACTCATATAGATTGATATATAACCCATATGGGTTTACGTAAAAGTTCAAAATGAAAGAAATCAAATGAAATCTGCAAGATGTACTCTAATGAAATCTGCAACCATGGGTTTGCAGACACCTCCCAGATGTCTCTGGCTTCAACCATGAAATTTGCGAAAATATTGCTGCCTATTTCCTTCAGCATAGCAACGCTAATTGACTTTACAACAGAACCAGGACCATCTCCTATGAAGAAAATGGGTCTGGAAAATAGTAGAAATGGGTAAAACTGACTTTCCCATATGAATGCATGTGTTTTGTTCTCCAAATTGTTCCTGAAGTAAAAATCCTAATAGTCATCAGCTTATAGGTCAGGTATAATGCACACATGAATGGATGTATTCAGTATTTTGTTCTCCAATGAAGTAAAACTAATTCCTCCTAATAGGTATCAGCATGAACATGCACGCATGAATGCGTATCCACCTTCACCTCGTCTCTCCTAATCCCCGAGACCTCCACTGTGATCACGTGCTTCGACTTCGTCTCCTTCCGGTCGGCACGTTCCAGTGACACTGCCTCCGCCGTCATTGGGATGTCGAGGTTGAGAGGGCTCTGTTCCAGGATCCGGAATGGACCTTCAGCGGGCAGCATCATGTCCCAGATGGAACGCGGGACGTAGGGGATCAGCGCCTTTGCAGGCATTGTTGCGAGTATGAAGCTCGTAATCGCCATTAATGCAATTGCTAGCTTTAGTTTTTCCACCACTAATGGACCATGGGTGAAATTTGTAAGGTCTTTTTCATGGGTAATTGTTTGTTGATGATTCCGACTTGATGGGGGAATTCTGTTCTGTTCTCCAAATTGTTCATGAAGTAAAAGTTGATCACTGTAAGTTTCATGGTTTTCCATTGCCAGCCCATATGGGTTTATATACCAACCTATTTGGGTAAATTTGTGTATTTCAACTCATATGAGTAAACCTGCAGTCAACCCATAATCTCAACTCGTCCGACCCATATTTTTCAATTACCCATTTTACCCATAACCCACTCGGCTTTAAAAAAAATAGACAACCAGCTTAACCTGCGGGTTATGGGTCTATGTTGCCACTCCTACCTATACATGAGATGAATGCGTAATTTTATAAATCTCAAAGCATAATATGTAAAATATGTTTTTTATTACTAATTTTTTACTTATATTTTAACCTGTGCAGTGATTCTAACCCACTGTCTCAATAATATCTTATAAAGAAATAAAATGGAGCTCTTTATTATTAGTGAAACAAAAACATATACTAGTACTTTCACGATAGGTGTCTTCCTTACAACTGAGAGAATTTTTAACGTCATACACCACTCTTAAATTGATGCATTGATCTTATTTATTTATAGATTAGAATATGATGAAAGAATTTGTGAAGTTGAGATTGCCACAAGCTGCCGTGCTTAAAGTTTTTGGGGAATCATTAAATATGATTAGATAAATAATGCCAATAATTTGTTAGTATAGATATCACTAATACCGTATGACCTGTGGATGATAATCCAACCCAAGTAGGTATAGTGGATATATACGTGCACATTTTGGGCATAAATCAATTATGTGCTTATCGAGCTAAACAATTAAGAGGAGCTATGCGAACAATGGTTCTTTTTCTCTAGGTTATACGAAGCGGAGAATATTCTGTTAGGACGCTTAATGGTTAGATAATGATTGTACTCACTCTGTCCCAAAGCTTAATGGTTAGATAAAGGATTGTCCTAGACTAGGGTTCTGCCTATCCACCTCACATCTCCACCTATCCGCCTCCCGCCTCCTCAACTAGGGTTCCGTCGCCTCCACACAATGGCGGAACATAGGGGTGGCCCAGGGGTGCCTGGCCACCCCCAATAATTTTTTTACCTTGAATAATTTTTATTTATCTAGTGTAAAATTTATTTTTTAATGATAAAAAATAGTTGTGGTCCCCCTATAAAAAGTATTTGACTCAAGTGGTTTATAATGGTTGGATCCTTTATTTTTATTTTAGTGTTAAAAAAGAATTAAAATTTCTTCTTTATCCTACTTTACATTTAATATTTATCAAAGTTACATTTGGAAGTAGTTTTAACAATATTAATTTAATAAAAGAAATTGGTTTAGAGTAGCATTTGGTTTTTCTTTTCTAATACAAATATTGTATAATTATATGTCGTGATATCTTTCAAGAACCAAAAACAAAATTTAAAAGTGATCTTCTATATTAAATTTTTGTAATTTTCATCAATTATTTATGTAATTTACATTGTTTAAATTCTCTATTTAAATTTTATTTCATAAATGTTCCTTGCTTAGAACTATTTTTGAAATACGTCAAAGAGAAAACAAATCACTCTATATTTCTTACGTAAAAAATAGTAATATTATTGAAGATGATACACATCATACTATTTCAATCACTTTATTTATTTTTAATATTTAATTTTATTCTTTAACTTTTTAAAAAATTAATCTACTACGCTTTGGTATTTTAATGGTCGAGTTAAACTTAATTTTATATGTATAGTTTCGGTCCCCCCTAAGGGAAAATCCTGGTTCCGCCCCTGTTTATGCTCACCACTTTAGCCATTATCTGGTTTCACTGCCCCAGCAACCTCTTCCTGCTCAGCACCACCTTACCTCCGCCACCACCGGTCGTTGCTCCTTCATCTTACCAGTCACCGCTGCTCCATGTCACATCCATCACCACAGCCTCTCGTCCACCCCGCGCCGGCATCAAAACCCTCATCAAGTCGGTGGGAACTCCAACAAGTTGTTCCCCATGAACAGGTCGATTTCGGGCCTCCTTTTCCTTCTCCCCTTCCTTCCTCTCCCTGCCTCGCAACCTCATTGCCTTTGCGGACGGCGACGCTGTAGATGAGTTTCTCACGACGATGCCTCGGTTGGGTCAGAGCGTATGAGTCGAAGTGGCGGAGCATAATGGGTGACGCATGATTGTTTTTCTTATTGGGGGAAGAAGGGGGTTTCAGGGGTAAAGTTATCTTTTTAATTTTTTGTTTTCCAAATTTAAAAAAAATCATGGGCATAATGGTCATTTTATTATTTTAGGTCAAATTTAGATTGCCAAGGTTAGATTGACACTTTCGTCCAAAACTTAGGGTTAAATTCGCTCTTTCAGATTTTACGGGGTTAGATTGACATTTTCGACCACTTGACTCTTTAATTAATATTAGAGGATAGAGACATTCTATTTCAACTTTCATTAGTGTTGGCATATATATTGAATTATAATGGGTCCCTGATACGTCGTGTGTCATGTGTAACAATATCATTGACTGTACAAATTTGAATGAAAAAGGTTACATGACAAACAATGAATATATACACTTATCGTGCTCACCTAGACTCCGTTACTTTAATACCATTTAAAGTTACAAGTTTTTATCATAAAATTAATTGATATTATGTGGAAGGGAATTTCCCCCTCTCAATAGATGTGAAGCATCATTCCCACAAAATTGTGACCATATGTTCTAGTAACATTTGAATGATCAATTGGATTTGATCGATAACTCGTTCTTTTGTGGTGTTGCAAATACCTGATTGTTATGGTGAATTAATATTTGAGATGTATTATATACTTGTTAAACAGTTTATAACTTTTGTTGATAGTTAGTAAACTATATTTAAGGATACAATTTCCATTGAATCTCCTATATAACAGGTAAATCAATTTGACTATAGTATAGTTTAAATGTTCTATAACACAGTGCTAAAATTAGATGTTCATTTCATTGTGATCACTCTTGAATGAATTCAAGACACTTTTACTGGATTTAAAGAGAACAAATGTAATATGACTTGCAAAATGTAAACAAAAATGTACGAATAAATACGTGGATGACGACAATAGGTAAATGATCTATACTACCGTTTTGCTGCGCTTGTATAACAAAATTGGACGAGAATTAACCATTATTGCGTTACAATTCTACATGTAAAATCAAATCATTGCTTCTCACTCTCTCCAAATCATTGGGTAATTTTATTTGTTTTTTCTTCTTTAAACAGCAAATCATGCTTTGTTGCAAGAAAATCCAACGGCATGTTTTTGATGGGCCGATCCATTTAATCATTATGGATGGGCTACTGGCCTGTTAGTACTATGTCTGGCTTTGAATCCTACTACTTGCCATGTATGTTGTTCTGGCTTTGAACCAATAAAATTCTGCCATGTATTTCCCTTAAATTATTTAATACTCTCTCCGTCCAGGCAGAAATGATATAAGTGCTTTTTGGACACTATTTTCTATCAAAGTTTGACCGCATATTTGAATAGATATATGAACAATAATATCTACATATGTGATATTGTTCAATTCGTCGCAACACGTAGTTTCTGAAAAGTAACTTTTTATTTGCCGTTATTATACGTAGGTAAAGATATTAACTGCCGAACATGTATCTTGGATAACGTGCTAAAAACACTTATGCCATTTCTGCCGGGACAGATGGAATATTAGTTTAATAATTTCTAATTTGATCTAATTTTATTAGGAGGAATACATGACATAGTTATATTAGTGTGAAAAATAGTGGTACACAAAAGTGGTACACGTAGTTCCTCGCTTTGCATTACAAATTTACCAACAACCAACTAAATTTTAGTACAATAATGATTGAATTCCCATAATGATTTTACAGAATAAATCTCAGGCACACTATATTTGAAATTGCATTGCCTACTTATAAATGTGATCCCTTCTGTCACTGAGGATGTTTTGCTTCCTCCGTTCATCTATTTATGACAATATTTTTTTAAAGTGAGTTTCATAATAGGCGGTATGTGTATAAGTGTATGGACATGTCATTTGTTTTTTGTACCATATACACTGTATTTGTTAAATTACGTATTAAATTTTAAAAATATTTTTTTATATCACTAAAGAAAATGGAGTATGTATTTTTTTTAATATTTTCACATTTAAACACATATTATTACTTATTTTACCTTTTAAAATAAAATATTTAAATTTTATAAAAAATTACAACATTTAAAGTAAAAGTCACTGTGCACTGTCCATAATTTTATGGAAATGCCTCATGTTCTCAGACTCACTCTCTCTTTAGCACAAGAATTAAGAAGATGCTAGATGAATGGCGGAGATTAAATTAAATTTTAGTAAATTAAAGTGAGTGGTTTCAATTATCTTAGAGTATAATATAATTAAAAAGTATTAAAATAAATTGAACATTAAAAAATGAAAACTAGAACATCAAATTTTCATAGTGTTAAAATAACTTGGGCTCAGCCCTAAATGTTGTTTTAACACGGGCCAACTCAGATTTTGGCCCGTTTTGACAAAGTCCATATGACAGAAGAGCCCAATACAAAAATCCGGAAACTAGCGGTTAACATTTCTTCTGAAAGTATATAATAAGAAATTACAAACTTCTCCTGCCACACAAAAATCGAGTATATCGTCTCCTTCACCTCAACGCCTGCCACACACACTCACACTCACACAGAGTGAAATCACGAAATCGTTGGGAGTTTCTTGAAGATCCGAAATAACATCGGTAGTATGGCGGCCTTGATCTCACCTCAAGCCCTAAGACTAATTAAATTGAGCGATTCTGTTTCTTGCACCGTTTCTCCAGTATCTCACGCACAACTATTTGCACCGCTGTAATCTCTACATTACGTTAGCTCCGGTAACAGATTATGCCTGCGAATGAGTACCAGAAAGCTATGTTGATCGTCGTTCGCAGTTCATGCTCTATCGGTTGCTGCATCTGATGTGAACATCGGTGATTTGCTAGCTAATGTTAGCATCTTCACCACCTCTGGTCAATCCATCAAGTTGATCAACCTCTGGGATTAAAACGAGGTCGTATCTCATAATAGCACTAATTACTTTTAATCTTTTGCTTTTCGAATTCTGTCGTAATTTGACTGTGAAAATTGAACACATGTAATGCTTTCTCAGGTATTGATTTCCATAGATAGACTGTTCAGATATTAATTTCTAATGAAATGACCAGTAGTAGGTGAATTTATAAGTTAGTTTCATGTATAGTATCAGAATGCCTAGCATTGAAGCCTCTCTCTGATGAATGAAATTATTGCCGTTTTCTTTCAGGGAATAGCAGTTGTAGCCCTTTTTGGACATTTTGGATGCCCCTACTGGTAAACAATGTATAAACTGCTTGATTTTCAATGTATTTTGGTTGCCTTTCATATGATCTGTTTGCGGTCTTGTTAGTGGTAGTCGTGGTTTTAACGGTTTTCTTCTATTGCACTATAAAGCTGGGAGCTCGCATCAGTGCTTAAAGAATCGAAGGAGATATTCGAGCCTGTTGGAGTGAAGCTAATTGTTGTAGGTGTTGGAGCCCCAAACAAAGCTCGCATTCTGGATGAGAGAGTATAGTCACTTCAATTTCATTGCTTAGTAACAAAATCCTTTTGATTGGTTGATAAAGTTATGTTGGTTATTAGAACGATCCTTTATTTTATGCATTAGAATTATAAGAATGTTAAATTAGTGTCTGTTTGTTTCCATATATGGAATGAAATTGAGCCTCTAACATAACAAATTTGTTCCGTGAGCACTCTGAAGTATGTGTATTTCAATTTGTTCTTGGGAAGTTTGTGATTCATCCACAACTTGTTAGATAGGGATGGTCATGTTACTTCTGTTGCCATTGTTCAATTCCACAAAATGTATGAAAAATCTGTATGGAGTTTTACTACGGGTTCCTAGCAAAGTTTATATTTTGAGTGGAGCTGATGTAATAGGAATTATGAGTAACTTTGCCAGTGAAATATATAATGGTCATGTTCATGTTAGTTTTTGCTCGATAAATGTTTGATAAGGCTTTTAATAGCGTTACTTCATATTCAATCATGAAATCATGGCCGAGTTTTAGGAGATTCATACATTTTTTTTATTTGATGATACCAAATAAAGTTTAAAATGAGGCAAGTTGATCATATTGGAAATAATACCTCATTTCTATTGCTCAGTCTCTCATTTTCTCTCTATAGGGGTTGAGCTCATGGCCACTCCTGAACATGTTTCGAAAGCAGAGCAATTGATTAATGATGTTCTCAATGAGGTAAAATTTACTTTTTTATGTCATTGAATGTTGTTATTTGTTGTAATGTTATGTGTTTCGATCATTGTGGTTATTGTTATAATATTAATTTTTTTGTTATTATTTTTCTTTATTGTCGTATTGTCATGTATTTTGGTTTATCTAATTGTGTTGTGAGGTTTCTTGCAGGCTGGAGCAGGGGGTTCGGGTATTGTTTCGCCGAGGGTGCCTGCTAGACCGCAATTTGGAGCTGATCAATTTGTTATGCAAGTTTCCAATAACTAGGTGGGTTTCCTTTAAATCCGTCGATGGGTCCTTTTATGCAGTTATGTTTATGTTGCCCGTTGTGCTTGGTATCCACTTTACAGGTTGGACATGTTATTGGCAAAGGAGGTGAAACCATAAAAAATATGCAAGAAATAACTGGCGCCCGCATTCATGTATTATTGTGTTTGTATTTTTTGTTTTAGCTACTGTTTGAAGTTAAATTTCAAATTTTTCTTGCGTTCATTTTTATTACTGATTTTCTTAATATTTATTTCCTCTTTCCAGGTGATACCCTTACACTTACCTCCAGGTGATACCCTTACACTTACCTCCAGGTGATACATCAACTGAGAGAACGTTGAAAATTTATGGCACCAGTGATCAGATTGAGGCTGCAAAACAAATGGTCAATGAAGTGATTTCTTAGGTATGTGTGGGTGATAGAGAATGGGAATTCCATCTGCGATCGCTATCTTCTATTGCAAGACACTCTCATTTTACCAATGACCCGGCCTCTGATCCCGCGCTCCTGAACTCGGTGTGATTTTTTTATGATTCCCGTTCTTCACTGTGTTTACCGTGTGCGCACATTTTTTTCATTTAAACTTTGCTGATTGACTGAAGTCAAATTTAGCTTATTTATTGTGTTGTTCGGTGCTTTTGTTGCTAGTTTTCAGGTGTATAGACTGTGTGAGCTGTGTAAAAATGAGAAGTCAGAGAATTTGATAGCTCGGGTTTTTCCTCATCTCAGTAAGATGTTTCAGTGCTCCTTGACGCCGATTTCTCAGTCTTGATCCTCCGTTACACCTCTGTTATTGGTAATGGCTACATATATTTTCCATTTTTAGCTTAATTAGTTTATAGTTTCATGCATTTTGCTTGATTAGTTGTTCTTTTGGTGCAATCACGTATGTACCTCGTTATTATTTTTTGCCTCAAGTGTTCAGCAGATCAAATCTTGATGCATTTTGGGCTCTCTACATTTGCTTTTCCTCGTTGTTTATCGAGTGGAGGCCACCACTGATCAAACTGACTGTGAGTGTGTGTTTTTGTGTGTGTGTGTTTTCTTTTTTTGGTTATCTGTGGAGTAAAGTCAAATGGTAGTCAAAGTTTGGATTTTTATGTGTTTTATGATTATCTGGTGATGTTGGATTATATTTATGTTTCATGTAAGGAAAGATTATGATTGGAAATCTATTAATTTCAGTAAATGTCTGCATTCTGATTTTACTTTGGATATGGATGCTTGCAAATTTGCAGTGACAGTTGTTCAGGTTTTTTATTCTTCACTGAACAGTCCTCCACAGCTAACTAGATGGAAATTTAGCGAGGCCGATCCTTGTGGAGAGGCGTGGCTGGGGATCACATGCCAAGCTTCTGTCATTGTTTCGATGTAAGTGTCGGTGTTGATAGTTGTTTAACATTAAAGTTTGATTTAGTATTAAACTGCTTCTTGTTTCTTGGTAGCCAATTGTCGAGGTTGGGACTGAATGGATCGATGGGGTATGCGCTCGGCAGTTTTACATCATTGCAGATGATGTAAGTGATCTTAAGGGCTTGAAAAGCTGTTGAAATTGAATTGATCTTCTACCTTTGAGATTGTTCTTGTTGGTTTGTTTCGTAGGGATTTGGGTGGCAATAGCATCCATGATTACATTCTGTATCAGTTGCCTCAGAACCTTACAAGCCTATAACTTTCTAATACTGTGGAGCTTTTGTTTTCTGTTTTGGCTTATTTGATCCGTTTGTATGCTGATAGAGGATTATCGCTGCTGCAGAAATCTTGCCAATAACAATTTGAGTGGGAGTCTTCCTTATTCCCTGACTTCCATGCATATACTTAGTTATCTATGCTTAGTGATTTATGTTCTTGATCGTTGTATATTTTACTAATTTTTGTATGTTGTGATATTAGGAACGTCAGCCATAATTCACCATCTCAGTCAGTTTGAGACATTTTCAGCAATCGTTCTAGCATAGCAAGGTTGTAAGGCGTCTGCTTTTAGACTCCATCATTCTCTCATTTCATTGCTTAAATGTGGGGGAGGAGTATTTGACCACCCAACACATTACTTTTATAATATTGAATTTGATCGCTAAACATTGCGTATCAACTTGAATTTATCTCAAGGATCTTTCAGGAAACAACTTTTCTAGAGACATTCCACCATCCATGAGCTTATTATCAAATCTTTCTACTCTGTGAGTGTTACTTGTTGAGAGTTTTGCGTTGGTTACTTGATTCTAATAATGTAATTTCCCAGTCACCTGCAGAACAATCAGTTAACTGGTTCGCTGAATTTGTTGGTTGGTTTGCCTTTGAATGATCTGTAAGCAGCTATTCTTTCTTGGAACTATTGAATATGTTGATGTCAAATTTATATCCAATAAACCATGCTTTTGTCTGCTTTGTTTTTCTGTTTGGTTGTAGAAATGTGGCGAACAATAATTTCTCTGGATGGATACCACAAGAACT
>JAULKK010333260.1:0-10804 GCA_032355705.1 Rubia peregrina | reverse complement strand
GTTTATATTTTAACCTATATGGGTTGAAACCCGTGGGTTTACCCATTTTGACCCGTGAGTTGAGTGATTTTCAACCCACGGGTTGAGCAGGTTTCTACCAAACCCATTTTGACCCGACCCATTTTTTACCCGTTATAAAATGGGTCATACCCATATATTTTTAAGACCCATATTATCTGACCCATATTCGACCCGTCCGCCCATTTGCCACCCCTACATCAGACTCAAGGTCTTGCATCTAACGAAACACCCAGCAGCTTACCTTTGGGTCGATCTGCGGTGTTCGCTCGACACATCAAATATTGGCCGTGAAGTTTTTCTCTTTATTGCTGAAGGAGTTCAAAGCCAAACCGGCCCAGTTTCATCCTAGGTGGTGATCATCATTGCATTTATGACCAAGTGTGCATACCTTAGAGCATGTACATTTGGGGTTTGAGAGTGAGTTGAATTAAAAATTGGGATCAAATAGGGACAATTATTCTCATAATGAGGGCTAAAAATGGTTGGAATTGCTCCCAACTGCGGGCCCAGGTTGAAATTCTCCAACCAGTGGGCGATGTCCTTTGCCAATTTCATTTGCCTTCCACCCACATTTTTTTGGCCATTTCCTTCGGGATTTTTTGTTTGAAAATTTTCCGCCTTCTCAATTTCCTTTTTTTAGAAATTTTTTACACTGTGCATGCTTAATCATCCCACTCAATTTAAATTTTAGGGAAAATGTTCATTTATGCCCCTCAGTTCTTGTGTAAGTGCAGATATACCCATGAGTTTTTTTAAAAGTGCATTCATACCCCTGTCGTGGTTTGAAAATTGTTCAATTTCGGTCATTCCCGGATTCAATAGAAATGATCTTTTTAATTTTGGTCATTCCCGGATTCTGCGAAAACGATCATTTCTATTGAATCCAGGAATGACCGAAATTGACCAATTTTTAGATCACGACAGGGGTATACATGCACTTAAAAAAAACTCTGGGGTATATCTGCACATACACAAGAACTGGGGAGGCATGAATTAGTTTATCCCTATTATTTACTCACTCCCCCATTATTTACCACCTCATTTGTTTACCCTCACTCCCATAGTCCCATTTCACCCTTCCTTCCCGCCTCTTCCCAATAAATCGCCGACCACTAGGAAGGGGCCGCTGCCCTGCCCGCCATCGCCTGCCTCCCCCGCCCCCGCCGGCAACCACCGCCGACTTATTCATCATAAAAGTACGTAGAATTATTCACATTCTGATGACCTTAATTATTATGATTAATAATTACTTTATTAGCATAGTGGACATGTACGCGAAAATAAATGAAAGAAACGCTCATGTTAACTTTACTCTACCATTTTTAAAAACTTTTATGACATTTTTATTTATTAAGTAATTAAATTAATAATAATGTCATTATTTATTAAGTAATTAAAATAATAATAACATTTTATCTATTAAATTATTAAATTAATAATAACGTAATTATTTATTAATTGATTAAAATAATAATAACTATTTTCTTTATTAATTAATTAAATTAATAGTTACGTAATTATTTATTAAGTTATAATAATAATAATAACTATTTTTCTTTATTAAGTAATTAAATTAATTATTACATAATTAATTATTAAGTAATTAAAATAATATTAATAACTACTTTTATTTATTATGTAATTAAATAAATAATTACGTGACTGTTTATTAAGTAATTAAATAACAATAAATATTTTATTAATTAATTAACCAATTACGTAATTATTTATTACGTAATAAAAATAATAAAAATAAAGATTTTTATTTATTAAGTAATTAAAAATAAACCATTTATTTATTTATTAGAGAACCCTACATATTTTTAAATGACAATAAACACCTGCATATTTTATGATCTCTTTTTGTACATTACTAATTTAACTAAGATAAAACTAACATATTATCAACTTTTAGTGATGAATTCTCTAACAATATTAAATTCAATGTATGGAGCCATGCATAGACAATGAAATGTTATATATCTACATTTGTCATTATAATTAAATATCACATCTATTAATCATGATATATAATATAACCTTCTATTTAAACAACTAATAAGTCATAACTTTACCATTTACTTATTAGAGAACACGACAATTAAATTTTTAAAAAATACCTCGACAGACATGGCTTTTGACCACCCCAAATGTAGAGTAAAAAGTGTGAAATATTTTTAATAGAAAGCAATTTTAAAAACCTAATTTATAGACAAAATTGTTCACCATTTTTGGGTATAATTAGCATTTAATATGGGGAGATGGGAGTTGGGGAAAAGAGAACCGAAAAATGTAATGAAATTGGAAAGGAGAACCCAAAATGGGAGGAAAGGAGAGCCCAAAAGATATAAATTCGGAATGAGAGAACCGATAAAAGGGGGAGGAGAACCGGAGAAGGGGAACTCGAGAAGGAGAACCGAAAGGGTGAGGTGGATGGAGAACCGGGGAAGGAGAATCGGACCGGGGAGGGGAAGGAGAACCGGATAAGGAGAATCGAACCGGTAGAATGGATGGAGAAACGGGGAAGGAGAACCGAATCGGGAAAGTGAATGGAGAATCGGGGAAGGAGAACGAAAGGGTGAAGTGGATGGAGAACCGGGGACTAAGAACTGGGAGAAAAGAACCCCACCGCCACCGCCAGTCACCTTCCGCCGCCGCCCACCGCCACCGGCCGGAGGCCACCGCTAGCACCCGCCACCTACTGCCGCCCAGACTTCCGCCCGCCAGTCACCGTTGCCCGGCTAACTTCCGCCACAACCTTCTTAAACATCATCATTAAACATCATTTTTAATAGTGATTGGTTAACATTAATTACAATTAATAATTAATAACTATTCAATTTTATTATTGATTAAAAAAATTCAGAATACATAATGGTATTTATTTGGTACATAATACAAGATGTGATTAAGTAAAATACAGGGCGTGATATAGCAATCCATATGAAGGATGGGACGATGTTTTCTTCATAACATTTGATGAATTATTATTATTTGTGAAATTTCTTTCTCTTAGTTATCACACATAAAACCTACCCCCTCCTCTCCGAACGTGACTGGTTGTGGAGTTTTTCGAGTGTTTTGTAGCTGAAGCCGAATGAATGAAGAAGACATATTGGGATATGTTCTCACTTTGTTTTTAATTGAGGTTTAGGTCACTCGCCAGTCACCACCACACAAACTAGCATTTTATATGGAATTAGTGCATGATTATAATAATAGAAACTAGGTACTTTTTTTAATTTATAGAAACTAGGTACTTTGTCACTTGACAGATGCATATACAAAATAAAATCGGCTAAACTTAATTTATTTTTGTAGAAATAAATTTAAGGGTTATACACTAATATAACCGATATAGTTGTGAAATTGGCAATGCATTTTCTGTTACACTTTTGTGTAACACTCTATGTTACACCATTTAAATTCTACCATGTGTCTCTTTTAAAAACTAATGTTAGTTTAATGACTTTTATCTTGGTATAATTTTAAACTAATATTAGTCAATTTAAGAGGGACACATTGCAGAATTTTACTGGTGTAACATAGAATGTTACACAAAAGTGTAACAGAAGATCCAAACTTCAATTGTTCGAAAGTAAAAAAAAACCTAACTATCTAGTAAAAGTTCCAATATAATCCTTAGGTGACACTTCCGTCGTTTACCTTCACATTCCGGCCGTTGACCACAATAGAAATGACAAAAGTCCCCACATGCCAAAAGTTGAATTTGTGTGGATAATTATACCCTGAACCACCATCGTTGCTCCAACACCGCTCGGCCGCTGATTCACCACACCACCAAATAGCCCTTCCACCACCACTCATCTTCCATCGCCGACATCAAAACCCTTCGTCCTGTTCCGCCCTTTCATTGCCAGCCAAAACCCTTTGTCTTGTCAAAATTGTGTTGTCCCACCATTCATCCCACCGCCCCTTGTCCCGTCTCCATGAGCCCACCACCATCTGATCCCTTCCATTGCCTTCAACCCGCCGCCACGAGCCTGCCACCGTCCCAGCCCTCTCCAGAACCTCACCAAAATTTCAGACCTCACCAGAACACACTAATTAATCAACAAACCAACACAAACCAACCCATTTGTTCCATCACCTCCAATCCGATTAATCGATGAAGATAATCATATTGAACCACCCCCATTGTTCCGACCCAATTCTCTATCTATGATGCGGTGGGCTCGAGAAACAAAGAAGAAGAAGGTGAACCACCAATGCAAGGAAGGAGAAGAAGAAGGTGAACGGAGAATGGCGACGAGGTTTTCTGAAGACAAGAAGAATAAGACAAGCGGTGGATAGGAAGAAGAAGAAGAAGAAGGCGAAGCGGCCAGGTTTTCTGATCACGAGAAGAAGAAGAAGACGAACAACAGTTAGGGTTTAGGGGCAGTAGAGTCATTTCAACATTATTTTATTATTTTCACAGAGGTAAAAGAGTCATTTTACTGAATTCCGGCCAATTTTTTTAGGAATGATTAGCTTTGCACTGTCACTGATTATCTAGCGTTATATTGGTACTTTCGAACATTGGAGGATTATATTGGTACTTTCGAACATTGGAGGGTTATATTGGCACTTATGTCAATTACATAGGGTTGTAAACTAACTTTCTCTAAATTTAATTGAATGAAAATTTGAAAAACGAATGGGAAAAATAAGTCAAGACAAACAAAAAATTGAAATGAACTAAATTAAATTATAATGAACTGAACTAGATTGATCTGGATGAAATGGATTTGAACTAAACTTAATCTAATGAAAATAAATAATAAAAAAATGTAGAAGGAAAGCAAGCGGGAACACATGCTAAACTGAACTAGATAGACACGAAACATGTTAAATTTAATTGGACAGAACTAAAGTGAAGCAATTAATCGAATCATGCACTGAAATGAACGGAATTGAACTGCATGAAACCCTTTCCTTGGGGAGAAAAAAAGATCCGACGTTGAACTACATGAATGCACGGTCATTATGAAATACACCAAGTCTACTACACCAACACATTCAAGATACAGCGTTTTGGGCTGGCCATATGGCAAAGTAGCAAACAAAACGTCGTTTCCTTCTCACCTTTCCAAATTACGTCACTAAAGATATAGTAGCTGTTTTTTTTTGAGAATGATATGCTAGCTGTTGTTTTGGGTTGATCTAAGAAATGGAACAATATAAGGAATAGTTTCATTTCTTAATTATATTTTAAATTTCATAATGACCGTTGAAGAAGTCAAGATTCAAGGATCACTTCAAGAAAAGATAGTTTTTTTGGGTGCAAGAAATTAAGGGAAAATAATGGGGTAGTAAAGGGCCCTATGAATAACATTCTCTCAATCCCAATTCAACTTGAACATTTTTTATTGGTTTATTTCATGTCAAGATATATATATATATATTATAGATATATTTAAATTGTACTTTTATCACCTTATTTGTATATTTATTTTCATTCAATCAATTTTACTACTTATATAATCAATATATTGAAAAATAACTTCTATTTTTTGCAGAAAATTTTATATGTGGGGTTTTGTATGTGGGGAGGTGAGGACCTAATGAGATTTTGACAATTGTTAAATTCATGTGAAGAAAAATAAGGATGTATTTAATTATAATTTTTAATCAACGCTTGTCAAAATCTTATTGAGCCCTCACATCTCTACGTACAAAATCCTCATTTTTTTGTTGCTATTTTTTGCAATTTAATATGAGATGGAAAGAGTAAGATTCTATTTAACTGAACTTCATTTCAATGAAAATAAATTAATTTCACCAAAAATAAGTTCAACCCGAATAAGATTTTTTTATTCAACTAATAATCAATGTCATTCTATAGTTATATTCTGTAGTTATATGACCATTATTATGTATATCATATATTTATAAACTTTAATGATTAATAATAATTTTATTGACATTTATTAAAGTTTGATGTGATCTAGTTCAGTTCACTTTGGTTTGGTCCAATACAGTTTAATTTATTCAGATCGATCCATTATAATCCAGTCACATTCTATTAACTTTCGTTCAGCCCAGTACAGTCTAGTTCAGTTCAATCTGATCCAATTCAATTGGGTCCAGGTTTTTTAAGCCCGACCCAGTTCATCCGAACATTGTTTAGCCAAGCTTCAGTATAGTCCCTTCTGGTCCATTTTTGTCAAGCCCATTTCAGTCTGATTCGTTTTAATTTAGCTCACTTTAGCTCAACTCGGTCTCGTTCAGTCCATTACAGTTTTGAGTAGTCCAGTTCTGTGCTTGTCCCGCCTTGCTTTCCCGACCTATTCATTTATATTTTTGGGGAAAAATCAGTTCAACAAAAACAAGTTTAGTTCAGAAGAAGTAGGTTCAATTCAGTGCAGCCTACTCTGGTTCGATTTAGTGAGTGCTATTCAATTCGATTCACTCCAATTCAGTTTACTCCGATGTAGTTTAGCCCAATTCATCCTAGTTTAGTCATGTGCAATTCAATCCAATTTGATCAAGAGCCATTCATACCCTCTCGGTATAATTCATTCCAATCCAGTTTAATTTAGTTTGGTTTGATGCGATTTAGTTCCTTTAATTTAGTTCAGTCTAGTTTGATCATGCTCAATCCAACTCAGTTCTGTATTATTCATTTATATGCCTATCCCGACTTATTGTTCTCATTCATTTTTCCTATAAAAATAAATTTAATAAAATAAAAATAAATTAAGCTCGACAAAAATTAAACTCAACTAGACATGGCTTAATAATACGAAGGATTGATGATGTTAAAGGAACTTTATCGTGTATCGTGATCGTGGTCGTGGTCGTGGGTGGTGTTATATTGTTGGCGTTGCTATCCTTGTGGCTTGTGAGAGGAGAAGAGCATGTGGCTATGGCCATATGAGTGGCCCCTTTCTTCTTCAACATATCCTCAAAATTTCTTCTCTTGTAGGAATATCCTTCTTCCCAAGTGGCCAAGTTCTCAAAAATACACAACTTTTTCTTTGGGGATAGAATCATCATTTCATACTACTTATCAACACAACAAATGTGGAGTGCTCAAGTATGAAAGCAACATCAAGTTCATCATTCACTTTCTAAAAGGAAATTTTGGTGCATTTTTACAGTGTTATGAGCACACAAAGTGCACAAGCAGAACATTTTCCCCTTCTCGTGAAAATGTTGCATTTTTTCAACATCCACTGTCCATTGCTACCATACCTTTCTTTCGTAACAGTTTTGAGATAAAATTGTACCGATTTTGATAAAAGTGATATTCATATTGAAGTACGATAAATTTCAGTACACGGAGTTATGGACAGTACTTATCCGGAATTATATTAGAGGGAGGATTTTGTTAATAGATAAAGTCACGTTATAATTTGCCTGAAAAGAAGGAGCACCACCCATAAAATCAGAAAAGATGTTTTTTTTATAGAATAGCACTTGCCATCCCAGAACATACAGACATCTGTCACTGATTACAGGTCACCTATACAACTATTAGCTATACTTAACAACGTATAATTTTCAGCCAAAAGTTGCACACACTTGTCGCCAGTTGAGAGAAGAACTCAGTGATTTTCATATGGTATCAGAGCGTGACGAAAGGTATATTATGTTGATGAAAGCAAAATGGAGGTGATGGGAGGTTTTGGTATTAGTTTCTTTATCTCGTTCAACACAAAAAGAGAAAAGGAGTGAGATGGACATTTGGAGGGAGTGTGGGGTAGTTTGGCCATTTGGGTGGATGATGAATTATTGCAAAAGTTGATCTCACAAGGGCTTTCAAGTCTTGGAGTTTTTCTTCTTTTTCCTCTATTATAACCACACTTTTTTAAACAGGAAACAAAGCCATTCTAGTCTTTAGTGCACTCACAATCTGAAAAGATGACGCTGTGTTTTCTGGTTGCTCTTCATGCTACTGTTCTACATCACTTTCAACAGCTACCTCCACTCCATCCACAATACCTAAATCACATTGTAACTGTAAATTGATCCCTTTGTTCCAACTTTCTAAATGGTTCGATTTTAAAAACGTATTTTTTTGGGTAACATTGGATTTGAATCGCATCAGGTAATCGCTGTTCGCGAATCATTTTTTATCATAGCTAGGATGAGCGAATTTTTTTTAAAGGTAAGTTACTTATACAGTATGTTCAAGATACTATAAGAATGACATCTCCAAGTAATATAGATAAACTATACATTAATAGGTTATATTTGAATTAATAACGTGTGATGAATTATCATTTACTTCACCGATAACTACCACTCCATATAATTATTAGGGTATAGTCCACAACGTATCTCTAAATGTTCATAAAATACGTTTTCTTTTGAGAATAGAATTAAGGTATACTATTTTGTCTCAACAATACATGATAAGAACCATCCTTGGGTATGAAAAGATCATTAGCATAATTTTTAATACTTAACTAACAACATCTCGAACATCATATAACAAGAGGCATGTCCCCCTCCTCTTCTAAAAAAGAAAGTAAAAATATTTCGAGGAGTGTGCATTTTGACCCACGTATAAGGTTTGAAATTTTGTATTGCGTTGGTATTTTTGAACCATACCAAACTCAAAGTCATATACTATAATTGCAAAATTATTTTATATTATTTTATAGTACTTTAAAAAATAATGGGTAAACTCTGGGTTATGATCCGGCCTGGATTGACCTTAATCAAGCCCGACTCGCTTCAAATTCAACATGATCCACTCCAAACCCATCTAACCCGAACCCAACCCAAGTTGGGTCCAAACCCTAACCTGACCTACCTAGACCGACCCCAACGACCTAGACCTAAAACCCCATATTGGATCGACCCAAACCCAAACACGACTCTGAAACCCTAATCAGGCTCGACCCATCGCGACCTCGACCCAAGTCCGAACTCGACATGAACCCAACCTCAAACCCGACATGGGCCCAAAATTGACATGAATGTGAACCCTACCCGAACATAACCCGACTTGAATACGTCTTGCCCCAAACAAGACCCGAACCCCCGCGATCCGGCCCAAATCCAAACCTAACAAGGGCCTAAATTGTCCCAGCCCGAACATCGGATCACTGGAGGACACATGACCCATGTCTGTACAACGGGGTTACGTGTACTAACTATACATATGACGGTCCCAAATGATGAGTTTCTTTATATACCTAGTTAAATGTTAGAATTTAGATTGTAATAATGATTTATTATTAAATAGTACATGATATTATTTAATTAAATAATTAATTATTAGATTAAATAGTATTGATTCATTAGATAAAATGAATTTAAACTCATTAAACATAATAAGAAACTCACGTGTGTTAAACCGTTAATAATCCAACTCATTTATTACCTAACTCATAGTGATCCATTACTAAATGAGTTGTGTTAGATCATGATCCAGCTCTTAATGTCTTTTACCCGTTTGGATAATGAGTTGATCCAACTCACCCATTTGACATCCCTACTCGACTACATACTAAATTGCATATTTTGATTTTCAACAATTAACTCATAAAAATGTTTGATGTTTAATAGTTTTCCATTAAGGTTAATTAAATAGTGTGAGATTGTAACCAAAGGTTTCATACACGTACTTGAAGTTGAAGGTAAAAAAAAGATGGTGGCAAGTGGTGTTTAGAAAAGTGGGAATTAGAGTTTGAGAATTGCTTGGCTACCTGCAAACATTAATCAACCATGTCTCCGTGTTGTCCTTGTGACAACACAAAAATTGACCCACCAGCTTATTACGGTGCTACTATACTACGTCCGTCCCAGCTCAATTTTCAAGTTTTTATTATAGCTATCAAACAAATATGTTTGACCATTAATAATGTTTAAATACGCATAGTAACGATAAATAAAAAGTAGATATTTAGAAACTACTTGTTACGACGAATCCAACCATATCATAGATGATAATGTTATTTTTTATATATCTATTCAAATATATGGTCAAAGTTGGACACTGAATAGTGTCATAAAGTGAAATACTCCGTCTGTCCCAGCTTAAATGAATAGATATATAACAAATAATATTATCATATGCGATATTGTTGAATTCGTCGCAACAAGTTGTTTCTAACATATAACTTTTTTATTTGTCGTTATTATACATAATTAAACATACCAACGATCAAACATGTGTCTCGAACAGTGTGCAATGATTGAGAGGTAATTTAAGTTGGGACGAAGGGAGTAGGAAGATTGAGGTGGGACAGAGAGGGAGTATATGCCATTAATTTGCATTTCAATAACACCATGGATTGTTATTTGTTAAATCGCAATCCGCAAGCAAGCACCCCGTGTTGCTTACGGAAATGGATTCTTGCTCTGCAAATCTTTTCTTTTCTTGGTTACAAACACACATCTTGCTTCAACTTCAATTCATGCCAATTTATGGCCACTTTTTGTCGGTGGAAATGGCATTGCTTGGATGGACTTCAACTTCAAGAATGGAATGACTTTGTGGACAACCATAGGAGGAGTTGAAGGTCTTAGGTTTGTAGATGAAGACCTATTTTCTTAGTATTTGTCTTGTTATACTGTCCACGGCTTCATCTAGTACCCATTATTATGAACTAGGCGATCGTCTAGTTCAGGAATTAGGTAGTACTCAACTCGGCTCAGTTATAACCACGTGTCTTTTATCAATTTTGTAATAATCTGTAATTTCGATTAGTACATACGTAATAATACAATCGTAGATTCGGAATGACATTTATTTCCTCAACGTCAATTTTAATACTCCCTCCGTCCCAGAGAAAATGACACACTTGCTTTTGAATCGGTTTTTAAT
>JAULKK010333249.1:0-10804 GCA_032355705.1 Rubia peregrina | reverse complement strand
TTATATATTAATTTATATTTAGGGTCAAAGTTTGTAAAGTTTGACTCTGAAAAAATAAATAGGAAGTTTAAAGTGGGACGGAGGGAGTATATATATAGTGCATACAAGGCAGAATCAGATATGGAAAATGACATATACAAAACTAATTAGAAAGGATATTCATTTCTTAACATGATTCTAATTGATCTACAATTCGATTACCCCCCTCAAGCGAAGCGTGGGATTGGTCGCAACGCAAAGCTTGGACCGGAAGAATTCAAACTGAGGAAGAGGTAAACTCTTTGTAAAGATGTCAGCAAGTTGTTGATCCGTAGGAACATAAGCAACCTTGAACTTGCTAGAAGACACAATTTCACGCACAAATTGATAGTCAATATCAATATTCTTGACTCTCTTATGCGAAACCGGATCTTGAGCAAGGAAGAGAGCACTATTATTGTCACACAGAAAACAGGTGGTGCATGAGAAGAAACACGCAAATCCCAAAGTAAATTCATCAACCAAGCTAACTCCGCAGCAGTATTGGCCATAGCCCGGTATTCTGATTCTGAGCCGGAGCGAGAGACAGTAGATTGTTTCTTAGCACTCCATGAAACTAGATTACCTCCAAGGAAAATGGCATATCTGTAAGTAGACCTACGAGTCTCAATACAACGAGCCCAGTCAGTATCAGAATATCCTAAGACTGGAAAAACGGAAGAATTCTTACGAAATTGAAGACCATAATGCAGAGTACCACGAACATAACGTAGAATTCGAGTGACGGCTTGGTAACGGTCATCAGTAGGAGCCTGCATGTACTGACTGACCGTATTCACATCATAAGAAATGTCGGGATGCGTGATGGATAAATACTGTAAGGCACCAACCAAAGAACGTTAAAGTGTGGGATTTCGAATGGCTTATAAGTAGTACTAGAAAGTTGCGAAAAGGCCACAAATGGGATGGAAAACGGTGATTAATTCTCTATCCCAACACGTAATAAAATGTCTTTGGCATATCGAGCTTGCCTAAGAAACAAGCCATCGGAATTACGAACAACCTCCAAACCTAAAAAATACTGCAAAGTGCCAAGATCGGTAATCTTAAATTCCCGATTAACCCGATCAATAAGTTTCCGGATGAGATGACCATCATTCCCGGTAAGAATAATGTCATCAACATAAACAAGCAAATAGATCAAAGAGACACCACGTGAAAAAATAAATAAGGAGGTATCCGCATAACTGCATACAAAACCCAGGCCAACAAAAAAAGAACTGAATCGTGGAAACCAAGCACGAGGTGATTGTTTCAAACCATAAATAGTCTTACGTAAACAACAAACAAAATCATGACGCATAGGGTCTTTGTAACTAGCAGGATGCTCCATATAAACTGGGGAGTCAAGAACACCATTTAAAAATGCATTCTTCACATCAAGCTGTCGTATTGGCCAATTACGAGTGACAGCAAGATGCTCCATCAAGCTATCGTAATGGCCGGTAGCTATCCCATTTGTAGTTTTTTTGCAGCTTTCCAGTACTTTCGGTAAGCCATTCGGAAATCCCACACTTTATCATTTTTTGGTTGGTGCACTACAATATTTATCTATCATGCGTCCCGATATTTCGTATGTTGTGAATACGGTCAGTCAGTATATGCAGGTTCCTACTAATGACCATTACTAAGCTATCACTCCAATTCTGCGTTATGTTCGTGGTACAATGCATAGTCTTCAGTTTCGCAAGAATTCTTCCACTTTTCCAGTCTTGGGTTATTCTGATGCTGATTGGGCTCGTTGTATAGAGACTCGTAGGTCTACTTACAGATATGCCATTTTTCTTGGTGGCAATCTGGTTTCATGGAGTGCTAAGAAACAACCTACGGTCTCTCACTCCAGTTCAGAATCATAATACCAGGCTATGGCCAATACTGCCGCGGAGTTAGCTTGGTTGATGAATTTACTACGGGATTTGCGTGTTTCTTCTCATGCACCGCCTATTTTGTTGTGTGACAATAATAGTGCTCTCTTTCTTGCTCAGAATCCGATTTCGCATAAGAGAGCTAAACACATTGATATTGACTATCATTTTATGCGTGAAATTGTGTATTCTGGCAAGCTCAATGTTGCTTATGTTCCTACAGATCAACAGTTTGTTGACATCTTTACAAAGGGTTTACCTTGTCCTCAGTTTGATTTCTTCCAGTCCAAGTTTTGCGTTGCGACCAGTCCCACACTTCGCTTGAGGAGGGTAATAGAATTGTAGATCAATTAGAATCAGGTTAAGAAAGGAAATCTTCTTTTGATTAAGTTTTGTACATATACTTTTCCATATCTGATTCTACCTTTTATACCATTTGTACGCACTATATATATATATATATGAATATATATATAGACACAATTATTTGTGGATTTTACGTTTTATCAATTTTGAAGCCCAACTCTACAAGTTCGTTCTATTTCCAATCTGCCTACAAGAGCTCAATCTCACAAAGGGGTAGCTGCCCTTCTCTTTCAAAGATCTAGAACATTAGAATCCTTGAAAAGATCTCTATCTTCACGTCGAATTTGATGGATGCTTTACTGCCTATTGATAATGTGCTGAAAATATTTGGTTTTAATGTACCTTCCAAAATGCATAATGTGTAACAATTGTGACTGAATGACTCATCTCTTAGTTCTTGTCGTCTTGGTGAAGTTTGGACTGGTCTTAATAGATTGGGTTAAACTCATTCATGCCCCCAGTTTTTGTGTATGTGCAGATATACCCTCGAGTTTTTTTAAAGTGTATGTGTACTCATGTCGTAATCTGAAAAATTGGTCAATTTCGGTCATTCCCGGATTCAATAGAAATGACCATTTTTGCCGAATTCGGGAATGACCGAAATTAAATGGTCATTTCTATTGAATCCGGGAATGATCGAAATTGACCAATGTTTCAGACCACGACAGGGTTATGAATGCACTTTAAAAATCTAGGGATATAACTGTACAAACACAAGAACTAGGGGTATAAATGCCCTTTTTCCTAATAAATTAATGGATTTTCCAGACTTATAAGGCAACAGTATTTGGGATAGATAATACACTGCTTGGACCCATAGGCCATAGGGGTTTTTCTCCTTCACATAGAGTAATCCTGACCATCATCCCATCTATTCCCTCCGCTTCAATAACATTGGTTTCACTTACTTTTGGCAGTTGAATTTAGGAAGGTAGAATTAGTAATTGAGAATGCATTGAAAGAGTAAAAGTAAATTGTGTTGATGAAAATAAACTAGAATTTGCCAAAAAGGAAAAGGAGCCAATATTAAAAAAATCATTTCAAAAGAGAAAGTGAGTCAATGTTTAAAACCCGGAGGGAGTGTAACTTGTTAATTCATTTGGAAGGCTAGATACAAGCTACTTTATGATAGCATCTCATTTATTCCTAATGAAATCATCAAAAACATCAAAGAAGAGGTGTATCATGTTTTCCTTGCTAAACCTTCCCACTCCTCTTCCAGTGCAACTTATACCTGATGTCAAATGCCCTCCCAAGCCTAAAATACAAACAGTTTTTTTTATTGGAAAAACCTGATGTTGGAACTCTTAAAACTAATGAAGATGCAGCCTGGGATTATAAAACAAGAGATACGGGTATGGGTCTAGTTACTAGAGCACATAATGGTTCTCTTGTCTATGCTATAACTTTTTTCAAAAAGGCTAAATCTCCGCTAGAACCTGAGTTGTTAGCTATTCATCTTGGTGTTATGCTGATTTGTAAAGTCATGTGAATTTCATGGATTAATGTGTTGGCATTTGTGAATTAGAGTTAAAGAAGAAAAATATTCCATGTTGGAGCATACTGAAGATTTCATATTTGGCAATAAGAATATTGCATTGAAATTGGTTTATCGAAACTTGGAGTTTAAGAAATATTTAATTCAGCCGAATAAAAGCATAATGGTATTATGGAAAATTCCTAAAAAATCTGGAATTGGATTCATGGAATATTATGGGACATTTGAGATAAGTAAAATCCCTTTATTTATGGGTTTTGGATATGCTTTAGAAGCAGATAAGGAATAGGAATATTATGGAGATAATCATGAATTATTTTGATCTGATAAATAGAGGACATTAACGGCTGCAATACTCGTGAATTTAATTGAGAAAATTTGTACTCCAGATTTACATTATGCCGAGAGTTTTACAAGACCCATTACTTATACATGACCAGCTAATCAAGTTCAGAGTCGTATAACTTAATTCCTCAGGAGGAGGAGATCCAGCGTCGACGAGTTTCAAGGTCAGGGGGAGTATGATCAAGGCGGATCGGTAGCAAGGGGAACTTGCAAAATCCACACGTTAATAATTAGAAGATAAGTATAGTCGTATAGTATACTTTGTACTGTATCTTTTGGATTAGTGGATTTATTCTGAACTGGGTCAGTCCCCACAGATGTAGGTGGATTTCCCCGAACTGCGTAACCAAGTTGTGTGTCTTGTTCGTTATTTATTTTTACATACTTCGTTAGATAGGATATGTTGGAACATAGGTATAATAGTTAAGCTAAAACGGTAAAACCAAATTTTCATTTGGTATCAGAGCTTGGTCACTTACATTTTACCTTGGTTGTGTTAAGGAAAGTATGATCCGATTTTACCATGGCCATAAAGGAATGAGTTTCTCTGTCTCGGCCACCTCTGCTGGAAGGAACAAACTACAACTATTGGAAGGCACGCATGAGAATCTTTATAAATTCACTAGATGAACTTGCATGGCACTTTGTTGAAACC
Source organism: Rubia peregrina (assembly GCA_032355705.1). Lineage (NCBI taxonomy): Eukaryota > Viridiplantae > Streptophyta > Magnoliopsida > Gentianales > Rubiaceae > Rubia > Rubia peregrina. Next base: position 6,036 of record JAULKK010333249.1, on the reverse strand, counting down.
GAGTGGAATCCCCCAATTGAAGATGAAGAATGTAGCTAAAAGGAGAAACAAGGAGAGTCAAGTTCAAGGAAACAAAAGCTCAAAGATAAATCATCTTGGTCTCCAGACGAATTGAAGGCTTCACTGGCTAATTCCAAAGCGTTGAATGCTATCTTCACAGCAGTGGTTGAAAATAATTTTAGACGCATCTCTACATGTCATTGGGCTAAGAAAGCATGGGATATTTTACAGACTGTGCATGAAGGAACCAATCGTGTATATGAATCAAAACTACAAATATTGGCTACAAAGTTTGGAGAATTGAAAATTGAGGAGGATGATACGATTGCCACATTCATTGGGAAACTCAGAGACATCTCTAATATGGCTTATCAATTGGGAAAAGTCTATAAGGAATCTAAGCTGGTAAAGAAGACCTTGATATCACTACCCAAGAGATTTGCAATGAAGTTTGTTGCAGTAGAAGAAGCCAGAGATGTATACACAATGTCCTTGGATGAGTTTATGGGATCACTACAAACGTATGAGATTACTATGGAATAGCCTGCAAAAAAAACTCACAAGGAGTTGGTACTCAAAGTATCTTCATCTCGGGATAACCACGAATCGGATAGTGAGGATGATATTGAAGAAATTGCTCTCATCACTAAGAATTTCTCAAGAATGCTGAAGAAGGTGGTGAACAAGAAATCACAAGAAAGAACTGGAGGAAACATGCCACATGGACAAAACTTTGGTAAGAACCGTGGAACTTGCATGGAGCAAGGAAATCAGCAGTTCACTAGAAATCAAGGTGGCGAAGCAAAACAGCAATGAAGGATTCAGTGTAGAGAATGTGAAGGTTTTAGACATATCCAGTTTGAATGTGTCAATACCCGGAAGAAGCAATCAAGATCGTATGTCACCTTATGAAGTGAAGATGAAGAAGATGAGAAAGATGAAGAGGAACTTACCAGTAATTATGTGGCATTTGGAGCAAAAATTCATAATGATATGGATATTGTGGACATATGTTCCAACACATATAATATGGTGTGTTCCAACATACGTTCTGCCCCAGCGATGATGATGACCAATTTGTAAGTGATGAAGACATCTACACTTCATATGAAAAAAAGTGTGACATGCGGTTGAAGGTGGCTGATGAAAATAAGTATATGAAGATCGAGAAAAATCAACTAGCCGAGACAAAGAAGGAATTTTTAGTATAGGTTGAAAAACTCTAGAGTGAAATTGAAGATTTGAACGTGAAAGTAAACTCTATGACTGAGAGGGCAGAGTTGGCAAAAGCAACAATCAGGAAGTTAAACTCTAGCAAGGAAAAGTTAGATGATATTCTGACCATGGGAAAGAGCTTCGAAGATCGACAAGGGATTGACTATGGGAATATATCATGCAATATGAGAAATTTCAAGATGGAAGTTCAAGACATGAAGACAAAGGTGATTAAGACTCATCAGTGAATACCTCTCATTTGTACCTATTGCATGTTTCAAGGCCATATCGAGGAACGGTGCCTCAGATTACTTAGAGATATCATGAATGGATGATAGTTTTCTGTATGTTCCAATATAGACGATACCCAACGGTTAAAGATGGTTCGAAAGGTATGGGGTTCCTAAACGCATAAATATTTATTTTGTTGCTTATACTTCTCTTATTGTACATTCTAGAGACTCGTGGTACTTTGATAGTGGGTGTTATCGTCACATGACTAGAACTCAGGAGTTTCTTACAAAAATAAGACCATATAATGGTGGTTTTGTTACATTTGGAGATGGGAAGAGGAATCGTGTCATTGGCAAAAGTGAAATGCACATTGAATGATTTCTTGTGTTTACTAGTGTGTTACTTTTTGAAGATCTAAAAGCAAATTCGTTGATCATCAGTCAGTTGTGAGATGACAATATGACAGTTGAATTTCAAAAAGACAAATGTTTGGTGAGATATGGGAATGATAAAGCACTTTCTGGTATTCGATCATCAGACAATTGTTATCTTCTGGGGCGACAAGTGTGAAGCCCAAGTTCAAAGCAAGATGAAGTCACTATGTGTCATAGGAAGCTTGGCCATATCAAATATAAAACCATGGTAAAAATCACAAATTCAAAAGCAGTTCGAGGTATGCCCATACTTACGACCAAAAGTGGAATTGTTTGCAGACCATGTCAGCAAGGTAAACAGATTCGGTCTTCTCACTCTTCGGTGTGGTATATTACTACCTCAAGAAATCTTGAATTACTACATATGGACTAAATAGGTCTAGTCAACAGTGTGAGTGGAAAAAAGTACATATTTGTATGTATTGATGATTTTTCTAGATATACTTGGTGGTGTTTCTCAAAGAAAATTTTGATTATCTAGACGTGTTTATAAGTTTGGTGAAAAAATTGTAGACAGAGAAGGGAAGTCCAGTTGGAAGATAGTCAGAATCAGAAGTGATCTTGACATGGAATTTGAAAACTCTCAATTCAGTGATTTCTATGATGAACTTGGCATTCAACATGAATTCTCCGCTCCAATCACTCCACAGACGAAGTGCATGGTCGAAAGAAAGATTAAAACACTTCATGATATGGATCGGTTCATGCTTGCGGAAAAAGGCATACACAAAAATGGTGGGCATAAGCTGTTAATACATCTTGTTATACTATTAATTGTGTGTATCTTCAGTCGTTTACCAGCAAAACATCTTACGAGATTTGGAAGAGAAGGAAGCCAAGTGTATCTCACTTTCATGTGTTTGGAAGCAAGTGTTATATTCTCAGAGATAGAGATCCATTGGCCAAGTTTGACAATCGTAGTGATGTTGGTATATTTCTAGGGTATTCTGTGAACATTCAATCATACCGTGTTATAATCTACAAATAAACACACTTATGGAGTCAATAAATGTTGTTGTGGATGATTCGGATGACAAACATGATTCAAAGGAGAAAGAAGATGAACCAGATGTTGAGTATGTTCCAACACAGATCAATCTGCCAGTGCAGCCAGACTATGTTGGAACACGGGATCAAGCAGAAGAGAAGCCGATGTCTGAAGAAGAGTATGTTGAAACATCCTCCCCCACACCCAGTTCACATGTTCCAACACAGAAGATAACATAACCGATTTCAAGAAGAACCCGATCAATTTCTAGAGTGAACTACTGAGAGCTAGCCGGAGTGCAATGTTTCATCTCACTCATTGAGCCAAATAATTACAAGGAAACATTACTTGATGAATACTGGATTGTGACAATGCAAGAAGAGATCGAGCAGTTTGAACGTAATGATGTATGATATCTTACTCCTCGTTTGAAAGGTGTAAATGTTATTGGTACAAAGTAGATTTTCAAGAGCAAGTCTGATGCTGTTGGTCAGATTACTCGCAATAAAGCTATATTGGTGGCTTAAGGATATACTCAAGTGGAAGGAGTCGACTTTGATGAAACGTTTACACCAGTTTCCAGGTTAGAATCTATTCGCATGTTGCTTGCTATTTCTTGTACCATGAATTTTACATTATATCAGATGGATGTGAAAAGTGTTTTTCTAAATGGAGTGGTAAATGAGCAGGTATATGTGAAACAACCTAAAGGATTTGAATATCTGCAGTATCCACATCATGTGTATCGACTTAAGAATGCATTATATGGTCTGAAACAAGCACCTAGAGCATGGTATGAACGACTGACTAACTTTCTACTTAAGAAAGGTTATCATCGAGGGGAGTAGAGTAGATCGTACATTATTTGTGCTCACCAAATCCACAAAGTTTTTTTATTGCTCAAATTTATGTGGATGGTATTGTGTTTGGCTCTACTTCATCAGCTATGGTGCAAGATTTCGTGTCACTAATGCAAACAGAGTTTGAGATGAGCATGGTTTGAGAACTCACTTATTTTCTAGGGCTTCAGGTTAAGCAATAAAAGAATGGGTTATTCGTAAATCAAAGTAAGTATGCCTTGAATCTGGTGAAGAGGTTCGGACTCTATAGTGCTCTATCTATTTGAACTCTGATGGCAAACACAGAAAAATTGGTGAATGATGAGAAGGGTGTTTCAGTCGATCGGAAATTATACAGAATCATGATTGAGATAATGTTGTATCTTACGGCTAGCCGACCAGATATATGTTTCAGCGTGAGCGTTTGTGCAAGATTCCAGGCTGATCCGAATGAATCTTATTTGACTGGGTAAAAGAGTTATTCAATATATTAGTGGGACTTCTGATTATGGAATCTAGTATTCTAAGATTCAAGTCTTATTGGCTATAGTGATTCTGATTGGGCTGGTAATGCAGATGATCGTAAAAGTACTACTGGGGGTTGTTTCTTTATTGTAATGAATTTGGTCTCTTGGTATAGTAAGAAGCAAAATTTAATCTTTTCATCATCTGCTGAATCTGAGTATCTTGCTGCCCAAAGTTGTTGTGCACAATTATTATGGATGAAACAAATGATGAATGACTATGGAATTCAACAATGGCCTCTAAAGATTATGTGTGACAAAAAAGTGCAATTTACATCTCTAAAAATCCGGTTCAGCACTCTTAAACAAAGCATATCGACATCAGACATCACTTCATTAGAGATGTGGTTGAAAGAAAGGATGTTGTGGTGGCCTATGTTCCAACATGTGAGCAATATGCAGATATATTCACTAAACAGTTGGATGACCCAACCTTTGAATTTCTTAGACAACACCTTGGAGTGTGTCGAATGTGAGATATGTTTCATCCTGAAACTCCTCTGTACAATATGTATATTTTTTGTTTAGTTTTTTTTTGTTTCAAAAAATTAGAAAAATAGAAAGACAAAAATAAAAATAAAAAGGGTGGAAGAAGATGGAAGGATTAAGTGGTTGGATACTATGCTGGAAGTTAACGATGTGACATGATTTGACTTGAGAATAAAGGTAATTATTGACTTAGAAAGGTAAAAAGTGACACAGTTAGAGAGGTGAAAAAGGTAGAAGTTATTTTTTATTCAAATATTTCATCTCCCCATATTCCCTCTTTTTGCATTCAACTCTTCTTTTTCTACCAAAACTCTCAAGTTTTTGGAAGTTATTCTGCCAAGTTGTTTTTATGAGAAATCCATAAACTCCCTAACCTACTCCAAACTCTACCTTGATACCTCTACAATGGCCGGAAATAAGAAGTCAATCCTACTCAATTTTGGCAAACCCAAAAAGGAAGCATCAACCTATGGGAAACCTTAGAAGGAAGCACCGAGCAAGGAAAAACCCCAATATCAAAAGGTAACTGTTTCTGAAACCACTCAAGTTATTTGGAAGGAAAGAAGTTCGAGTCATTAGATGAGTTTGCTAAATGTGTACAAGGAAACCGTGTTGCCATTGATTTGAGGAATTTAAAAAACCTTAAGGTGGAATATCTAGATGTTAATATGGAAGAAGTGTTATCGGGTGACATAGGAGAGTTATTTGATATTAAGCATTTTGAAGTTAAATTGATGAGGGGAGAGTATAAGGAGCATATAGGGAAATACATGTTCCATGTTTATTCTTATATTCCTAGAAGAAGTTGGGAAAAATTGAAGAGATTTCTGATGCGGATGCTAAAGGCTTGGAAGTGATTAGGTATACGGATCAGTTGAAGATGGTTCTATTTGATACTGTGGCAGCTCAGAGAAATGAGAAGCTCGGGGATTTAAAGACACCAGTGATAGTGTTGTCTGACAGTGAAGAAGAAGGAGATGCTGAGTATGTTTCAACATACCAGCAAGAAGAGATGCAAGAAAACTCTATAGAGGTAGATGATCCAGATGTGTGTCCTACTGGTGATCAAGGAAATCAAGATGATCCTATGGATGATGAAGTGGCAGCTTCATAGGATGTGAACAGAGGGGGAGATGACACCACAATGGAAGCTGGTGAGGAGTATGTTCCAATACATAATGACTATGTTAGAACACATTTCACTGAAGATTCTGAGCAGCAGCAGAACACTACTCTCTCCGTCCCGCTATAAATGTCTTACTTGCTTTCAGCACGTTATCCAAGACACATGTTCGACAGTTAATATCTTTACC
>JAULKK010333248.1:0-20771 GCA_032355705.1 Rubia peregrina | reverse complement strand
TATATACCTAGCTCAATATTCTCTGTTTTATGAGCAAATACTTGATAGTAACCCCTGTCTCTGTGGACGACCCCGACTTGCCACTAACTACTTAATTGTAGTTAGCACGCATTAGGGCTATAAATATTATCTTTGAGAGGTACGGCGACGACCTCCCAGTATTCGTCCCTCATTTTTATTAGTATTCCATCAACACCTTTACACATAGAGTTATTAATTAGAACAATAAATTCCACATCATAGAATGACCCAAAATTACACATTCTTACTTTTTTACGAATGAAAAGGAAGAGTGAAGTGCATATATAACCTACATAATTCACATAATTTCAAATATAAACTTATGATAAGTGAAAGTGGAAATATAACCTTAGATAGTTACTGTATGTACACATACAATCTTTTCCAGCAGATTGAGCCCGAAATTCAATGAAAAGACCATTTTACCCTTAGAAAAATAAAAGAAGAAATTAAAAATTGAATTGACTATTATAACCCTAAACCCTAACCTATCATTCCTCATTCGCGTCAGCCTTCCCCTCCTTTCCCCTTCTCTCTTGAATTTTTCTCAATCCTCATTCTCGATCTCTACAAGTCCGTCTCATTCATCACATTCCTGAACAAAAATTGGGCAAATTCACATCGATTGATGCTACTCCATCTCATTCCCAATCTATGCAAATTCACGTCGATCGGTGGCAGGGCTCGAGCGGATATTGGGCTATGGGTGGCGGCAGCACTAGGGTTGGGCTACGCAAGAGAAAGGCTAACGACATTGGGCGGGGTGGGATGGGGAGGCTAAGCCTCTAGGGTTGTGTTGCCTGACGACCGAGGGGAAGACTGACGGTGCTAGAGTGAAGTTAGCAGTGGGGGCGGCCCCGACGTTAGCGGTGGGGGAATGGTTGATAGGACAGTGTGAGGGATGGCGAAGGGAAGACTGATGGGATGAAAGGGGTGACGGGGCTAGAGGGTGGTAGCAGGGCTGGCGATGGAAGGTGAATGTGTTGGGGCTAAAGGGGGGTGGAAGGTGGGGGTGGCTTATGGTTGAGAAGGGTTGATGGGTGGTGGCGGAAGGCTAGCTATAACCCGGCGGTGGTGGGGTGACAGTGGTGGCAGAACAGTAGAAAGAAAATGGCATTTTTATCTTTCAAAATTTTGTATTAGCACTGAATGGGCATTTTGGTCATTTTCGGTCGATCAATGGTCGGAAATGGCCGGTCAATGCCAAAATATAGTATTTTGGCGGTTATATTTGCACTTGTGTAAAGTAGGTAAGGTTATTTTTGCACTAAAAATAACCTCAGAGTTATATTTGCACTTAATGAAATATAGAGGGTTATATTTGTATATATCACTAAAAAGATAAAGAAATTCCGTCCATCAATTTTTTAAGTGATAGTACGTGGTCTAAGTAATTTGTAGATGATATTCAAGGGTTAATAAAAAAAACTTGTGGAAGTCTCCATGGGATCATGCTAGTTTCTTTATCACTTTCAGGGATTATAAATTCGACTGAGAATGACAAAGGTCCCTTCTAGGACGATTGGAATCGATATTAGGATTGTCGATGTAAAATTTGAAAATTCAAAATGCAAAATTGGAGATACACTTATCTGTCACCAAGTAACGACCACGATATTCTGATTTGGTCATGCGCAGATAGACCGGGGTAATCTTCCGTCATTTTTGTTAGTATTCCATTAATACCCTTACGATAATCGTTATGAGAATGATAATTTTCACAACATAAAATCACATGAAATTTCATATTCATGGTTTTTATGAAATAAAAGGATAATAGAATTCCATCCATCAAATTTTTTAAAAGTTCTAGTACATGGTCTAGAGTAAATTTTAGATGATTACATATAAGTATACGAGGGGTCATTCGAAAGAAATTGTGGAAGTATACGTGGAATAGGACCAGTTTCTTTATTACCCTAGGTTTGTATTAGTTCGACTATGTATGTTAAATTTTCTTTTCAGAACGATCATAATCGGGTTTAGGACAACCGACAAACTTTTTAGTTTTTGCAATTAGGTCCCTCAAAGAAAAATTTGAAATGTAAAATTGTAGATAGCATTTTGTTATTCTGATTTTCAGAACAATGTTGTTCCGATTTGGGAGAAACGGATTGTCGGAATGGGCCACTATCTTAACGGAGAGTATTTTATGACACTTTTCAAAAATTAGACGGTAACCCTTATGTTCGAAGTTACGAATGTGTCACATCAAACGAACCCCAAAGCGACCTTCTAGCGACGTCGTTTGAATTGAACTTTCCAGCGAGAACCAAAAAATTGAGTCAAAAAATTGAACCAAAATTTTCCCTCATCCCTTTTTCATGTCAATAATATTTAGCTGCAACACCCATTTCCCAATACCAACAGAGTTCCTCCAAACCCAACTTCACGCCATCATTTCCATTCATACCATTACAACCACTAAAGAACTCAATCAAGTTGCTTCTCTCAAACATCAACAAGCATCCGAAGATGGAGCATTCCCGAGTTCAAATTAATTGAGGTAGTTTTCCATCCATTCCATGTTCATTTAGCAATTTTATTACCAAATACCTTCTATATGTTTTTTTTAATCATTAATGAAAGATTGAATATTCACTACAAAGTATGATGATTGTATTACATGTTATATAGTGTATATTATTTGTGTTCCCAATATAATGCAATGTTTCAAATGTGTGAGGAAAATGCTTAGATTAGGGATGATTGTGGACAATAATTTCATCTTCGTATGAACACAGGTTGAATGTACGACGTTGACCACACATAATCGCCCCATACGACATGGGATCGAATGTTGACCGACGTCGCATAGGCTATGAGCTGATTGAAATATCTATGAATGTCCGACGTCGCTCTTGATCTATCGAATTTTGCAATTTTGGTCTCTCCAGCATTTTCGTTCATAAGAAAAACATGTACTTTTTTCATGTTGACATTAATGTCGTCTGCTTATGACTATTATGTGATTTGGGGACTTCCCAATTCTAAAATAAATTTTGTTTCATATATATTGGTTGTAGTAGGACAAAGAGAGTTGTCTATGGACCTTTAGTGTGTAACGTAGACAATAGAGGTTCAAAACAATCAATGTTTCAACTTCATATAAACGTCATGTATTTTAATATATTCTAATATGTATTTTTAATATATGTTCTAGTTTTGTTGGTTCCTTGCATTCTCATTCTTTCCGACATTAATTGAACAAAAATTGATTGTTGTATGATGTTTAACCATTTCACGAGTTATTGAATATTAAGTAACATGTAACCCCTCTCAACGAACAATTGTTTGTGTAGTTAAATATGAGTAGGTCTCATGACATGAGGCCTATCTATAAGCTTATGGAAAGACAACGTATTTTTTTACCATATATACTGTTTTGTTAAATTACATACTAAATTTGAAAATTTTGAAAATGTTTTTTTACATTAAATATTTTTATATTTTCACATCCAAATACATATTATTACTTGTTTTTATTTTTAAAATACAATATATTTAAATTCTACAAAAAAATTAAGGTAAAAACCAATGTGGACTATACATAAGTATATGGAAAAGCCACTTTTCCATAGGTTTTCTAATTAAATATTAAATATTATAATATTGTATGACAACCAATGTCTTCACGTTGCACAAACCGGTGAAGAGACGACACCTTCCTGACGGAGCATAAACCGGCGGCATTTTTTAAAATTTCTAGGATCCAGAAAGTAGGAATGAAGTTTGGGATTTGAAAGGGTAAATCTATATTTTACTTTTAATTTATTTTTATATTTTCTTTATTAAAGGAGTATTCTTGTCTTATTCTTTATGAAATCGGTGCATGGGAAGTTTGATCAATATTTCAGGCATGATTAGCATTATATCAGTATTGTAAAAAAAATAAAGTTATATCTACACCTAAGAAAGAACTGATAGTTATATAAGTACATTATTTCAATATTTTAGATACAAATATTGTGCGATTCGTTCTCTCATAAGATTAAAATTACAGAAATCTTTTTCGAAAGTATCCAGTTTTGAAAATTAAATTTTACAGCAATCAGGGATAAAAAAGAAGAAGAAAAGAAGTCAAAACCAAGTGAACTAGGGTTAAGTACAATTTCACTCGATGTCGGGAAGGTCCCTATTACAGTTTTTGGTCACCTAACATCGGATACACCTTTACCAGACATCGGGTGAGAACAACTTTTAACTTCAATTTTTTTTTCACCGAAGTCAAAAAAACATCTTTTAACCTTGATTATTTTTAAAACAATAGTAAAAAGAACTTTTTATTTCGATATTTCAAATAACCATATTAAAAGAACTTTTTACTTCGATATTTCAAATAATCAAAATAAAAGAATTTTTAACTTCGATTATTAACCTAATTTTCCATAGCCAAAGTCGATGATGCGAAGTTAAAAGTCAATTTTGCAGTAGTGCGAATAAATAAATTAATTAATAATAATTTTATCACATATAACAAAGAAATAGTATAGACATGCATCTTTCATTGTCTTTTCAAAACGCATTCTCAATAAAAATGAATTCATTCATTCATTTATTCCAACTTAAATATATTGTTAAATGATGAGGAAAATCTCCACTTAACTCTTTTACTAAACATATTATTAAAATATATAGAATAATAAGTAAATGTATCAAGAAAGAGATATAAAAATAAAAGGTTATTTACCTTTATAACCCTGAGTTTAGGTTGAAAGTGTCAATATAACTCTGCAATATCAGAAAGTGTCTAGATAACCCTAACTTATTATTGTATGTACCAATCTAACCCTAAATTTTGGAAAAATTGTGCCGATATAACCAAATTCTATCCTTCCGGCATTGAGCGCGTGAATTCTGGCGAAGAGAAAAATAAAAATGACTAAAATAACCTTTAGCAAAATTTTGAAAATTTTGTGCCCGATATACCTCTTAGAATTATATAGGGCCATTTCAGCATATAGTCAATAAATTTCGGGTTATATCTTCACTTTCGATATAAAGACAGGGTTATTCCAGCACATTTAATAAAATGAAGGTTATTTAAGCACAATGGACATATCGGAAATTAATACCTGAAACATACAAGAGCCATAAGGAAGGCAGCAAATTACAGCAACTACATATAAAAAAGGCATCAAAGTAAATCTACAACAACCACCTAACATTACAACCATTCTTAACACAACAAAAATGATGAAAAAACGTCCCATGTTCTGACAGTACATGAAATGAAACTAAAACCCATCCATTATAAGACTTCAAAACCAGCCCCTGCTTAACACCATAAACAACCCTAAAACAGTCAAACAAAACAAACTCCTAACATCTTCACGAAACCATAAATCACAATAAAACATGCCAAAATATATAAACTATAAAACCCTAGGGAATTAACACCCAATGGCACATTTTACCCCTAAATATAAAAAAATGAACAAAACCAACTCCATAAGAAAAATCGGAGATAACAACTGGGGCAATATCCAACACATATCGACGAGAGATTACCATTTCGGATGATGCCCAATTTTAGGGGGTGAAGCCGATAAGAAAGATGCAAAATAAGGAAATCCGTCGGTCGTTTGCATACAAGGAACGAAATACGATAACGCTGACGAGGAACGACAGACGATTGCAGAGATGAAGGACGACGAGGAAATGCCTCGGTTTTCATGCTTTGGGCAAAAGAAATCGGGAAGAAAGGTGCAGAAGTAAGAAAGTATGGGGAAGAATAGAAAATGCAAGAGGAAAATAGGAGAAAATGAGAAATAAAGTAAGGGGCAAGGACGTCATTTCATATATTGTGACTTTTTTTCTTTTTTAAAAAAAAGAGAGGGCATAATGGTATTTTCACCTTATTCCAGTAGTAAAATAGTTGACTAAAAGTCAACATGGTCAAGAGTTATTTTGCGCTTTCTGACATTGCAGGGTTATATTTGACCTTTCAACCTAAAGTCAGGGTCAGTTTAGCACTTAACTCTATTTTTTAATTCAAGGGAAAAATCATTTTTTCCCTTAAAATCCACCATGAATCAGTTGAGTGAAAAGTTAAACGAGTCAAAGATTATTTTGACACTTTCTGAAATTGCAGGTTACATTGGCACTTTCACCCTAAAGTCATAGTTATTTTAGCACTTAACTCTAAAATAAATGAACATATAAAATTATTATTTAAATGTGTAATTGACACTAATGAGTTTACTACGTTAACAAAACTGAACCCAACCAAGGAATCTGAACCAATCCCCGTGGATTTTGACCCAAAATTATAAGGTTAATATTTAATCACTTGCAAAAATTAAATCTAACCGGATATTTGCATGCTATGTATGATTATTTGATTTTATTATTCTACTTGAGTAAATTATGTCATGCATGATATATCACCTAGTATTTTATCCATTTTAAACTGTGCATTGTATGAAAGAGGATAACGTGTACTTTATTGCATCAAACTCAACTTAATGATGTATGTGTATCGTCTTGTACTTTATCTTACCGTGCCTATGTGTACTTAATAATTTGAGGTCCCGGCATGATTATTGTTCGGTCGAAATTGATAGGGACGGCAAGGGCCTGATCGTACGACCAGATTGTCTGCATAAGTTGTTCGGTATGCTAGCATTATCACTTGTTTTCTAAAATGTGTTTGTAAGTAAACGTGATTTTTGGGGCGTGGCTGATAAAAATATGATTTTATTGAATTTGATTTGAAACACATGGACTTCAAGCAATTAAATATCTTTTCGGTATATGCTTTGTTCGTTAGTCACAGTACCCATATAGGGGCTTGACTGCAACCTGGTGTAACGCCCATATCCTTCTATTTTGTATTTGGACATATGTGGTTATTTAATTTAAGTGATAATTAAATTAAACCTGGTAGTTAATTGCGATGAACCTCACTAAGTAAATGAGCTCACACTAGTTTAAATATAACACCCAGGTGTATCGATCGAGAACATGTGAATGGTGATATCGAGTGGGACGCCTTTACTTCTTTTGAACTAGGGTTTTGAATAAATTTGTAGTAGAACTAAACTTAAGGTTTACCTAGATGAAACTGTAAACTTAACCTTTTGTAAATTAACGTTGTAATAGTAAGTTAGGATTTGAATTTTAATTCTATTAAACGCTTTTGCACAATTATTTTGCTCGTTCTACTATAAGGGCTCCAAGTCTAGTTGGGCTCTTGGTAGCCACTTTGATCGATTGAATACTTGTTAATAAGTAAGTTGGTCGAGACAAGGGTATTACAAATATAATAAAAAACAAACTAACATTAACATATTTGTTGTCCAAGACTCATACACTATTACATTATTTAGAAGATAAAAATATTAGTTAGAGACATAACATCAAAGATGGGGTGATTTCTACTTTGAAGGAGCAGCTGGCACAATCATTTTTCTTCCATTTGTTATCCCTACTCAATTATCTAATTTCGTTGTGTGGCTTTCAATGCAAAAGGTTTATCAAGGATGATTGATGATTGTTTCATGTCGAACCCAAATCCTCAAAATGTTGACTATCTGTTAACGATAATCATTAAGTTTTATAAGAATCATTCTCGATTTCTTAATACTCGTAGAAATTATACTCTCCTAAACATTTTTTCTCTTTCTCTAAAGAGTGAAACTATTCCCAACATGTAAGAAGCTCCTACATTCCCTGAACTTGAATCTTAGGCATTCTAAGTCATTGGTTGGATTATGCCCTCCAACATAATCAAATTGAAAATGGATTAAAATAGAATAAAAAATATAAACTACCAAAATGTATTCCTCACCCTAAATCTAACACGTGCATACTCACCACTCCCTTTCTGCACAATGCTTCTAGATTTTGCACCGCAAGCATGTATTGAGAAATTTTGGAACTTCATTGTCTCATTATACCATTGAACAACTGCAAACTTTTCCAACGACACTTGTTGATGAATGAAGTCTTCCTATAGAATCGCATAAAAATTCTTGCAACTACATTATATGAAAGCAACATAAGTGAACCACAATCGAATCTTTATTTAGCACAAGAAGTGGAAACAAATGTTGGATTTAACATGAAAGAAAACTTACCATAGTTTTGCGCTACAGAGGTCTAATAATGAACTTGACGCAACTCATCCTAAAATATCAACAACGATCTTATTTAGGATTTTTTTTTCAAGGGTCTCTCCATACCTCCTCTATTGTTGTAATTTTTTGGAACAAAATGAGGGAGAATAGAGTGAGTATGGAGTTGGAGGAATTTTTTTGTATAAAGTTAGGTTAAAAATAACGGTTGAATGAAATATATATAATGAATGGTAATCATGATTCAAAGGGAGTTGTATCAGATTCCATGTAGGAAAGTGAATCACAACCCTTGAAAACCATACTCACTGGCTGCAGGCGTAATATAAATGTTGGATATTTCCAATGATTGAAAAGATATGACTATAATTCATGAAGCGGTGTGAACATTGTTCATCACCAACAGATATGTCTTCAAGTTTCCAAAGGGTATATGTCATGAAGAGATGCATTATTTCATTTCAAGCCATTGGTCTATAAATAGATGAGTTGTCTTCACTTTGAAGAACACATTAAGAATACAATCAGAATACAAGAAAACATGAGAAAAGAGAGAAGTACTCAAATATGTGAGAAAACCTCACAAAGAGGAAAAGAATGATAATGCATTATTCTCAGAGAATTTTTGCTATTTGGTCCTTTGTTCATTTGGGGTTGGAGAAGTGAGTACACACTTCTGTCAACCAAGCTTCATTTTATCCTAGAGTATATTTGTTCTAAATCATATGCATACAAAAGGGAACAAATAAAGCCTTAAGATTGTTGGTTTTACTCTGTTACATCAAATTTGAGAGGAATTTATGTTGAAGAATTCTTCTTTGAACCTGCAAAACATATAACTCCACAAAAGAATGTAATAAAGACAACTTTCATGTCGTGTACGAGACACTTTTCTTAAGGCTTTAATTGTTTCATGTTAAAATTCAAAGATACTGCCTAAATCAAATTTGAGAAGAAAAGAAGAAGTTTAGATGGGGTGATCTTGAGCCCACCTCTTGTGTGTTTTTCTAATAATTACAATTTTTACATATATATAGATATATTTGGTGATGATATGATACTTTATGTGATCATTTGGTACAAGCCTTCAATTAAAAATATGATACGATTAATTGTGCTTGTGATATAATTATAATGATGTGTATTGCCCATTCTTTTGAAGTTGAATTGAGTTGTTTAAGTATGTTAATGGTAAATGGTGAACTAAAAAATAAATAAGAAGAAGATACTATTTCCGCCCAATTAGTGGTGGACGCTTCTTCCATAATTCTGAGCGTGGTGGTGGGTTTCCGCGGTAAAAAGAACAAAGTCCGGGTTCTAAAGTCTTCAGCTTTGTACAAAGATGTCGAAAATGGGGTTGTTATGAACTCACAGAATGTGGTCTTTAGACAATACTGATGTTTCAGTTCCTCAGTATTTTTTGAACATTTAAGCACAATTAAACTAAAATAATTTGGTGAACTAAGTCTCTTAGTATGAATTTTTTAAACCTGCAAAACGGCCAACATTCCAATTTGCATGAGCCTTACATGAAGAAAGTTTTTCTTGCATGCATGTTGGTCTATGAGATCATGTTGGACTGATAAATTGAGTGGTTGGGTGCCTTCAAATAAATGTACTAAAAGAATTAATTGATCTGTGTGATGTCTTAGACTCTTAGTTTACAATAACTCGAATCAATAATATATTGATTATTTAGTATGAATTTTTGTGCTAATTATGTGTAATGGCCAAAATTGTTAAATGCATATATTGATCAAAATTCTTTGAGAGTTACAATATATAATGAGTTTTATATTGTATGAAATCGAATTGTGAAAATTGAGAGCATATATATGCTCAGCGTGAAATATATTTTGATTATTGTTGAATGATCAAGAGGAATATGGATGAGTTTGATTCTATGAAAAATGAAGAGAAATCTCATGGTAAATATTGGTGTAACTCAGCAAGAAGGAATTTTTTGTTCTACTGAATTGAATTATGAATTATGAATTTTTAGAAAAAAAATGAAATTCATGTGAATAGAATTGTGATTTTGAGAACATCTGATTATGTCGAAATATAGAAGGTTCATGAAAACCCGTGACCCTAGAAAATTCTAGAAGAGTTTGGTTTATAAACTATACTTGAATGAGAAGAAGGTAAAATCCTATAAATTCAGTAATTATGAATTTAAATAGATAAAATTCAAAATGGTGACATTTATGGAGAAGAAGTTCCAAGAGATATAAGTACTTTTAATTATAAGTTTGAATTTTAATTTCAATTGTGAAAGATATGGTGCATGATGACATGCTTTCTGATATCTATAAAAGAGAAACATTGTTCAGCATGAGTGATGCTTGAAAGTAAAAGGTTCTTGTAAATGCATGGAACGAGAAATTTAGCATTTGCATCATGAATTATATTATGACGAGTTGAACGCTATATGATTATATTTGGCATGTATTTGCATATTGACAAAAGTGATGTTCACTTAAACAGATGATATCATCGAGTAAGTTGATGAGTAAAAAAAATGGGATGGAAAGTCCATTTAAATCACTAAATTGTGGAACCTCAATCCACACTTGGTTAGATACCAAGTTTTAGATTCAATGAGTGAAAATACACTGTAATAGTATTTTGAGCACTCAAATTAAAATGTCCTAAAAGAGGGAGTGCTAGTTTAACCCGCTTGATTAATATGAAGGGTGAACTTTTGAGTTCTTAACAAGTACATGAAAAACCCATAAATGGCGGGGGCCGTTTGATTGGTCTTGGTATTGTTCGTACTGTGAAAGAGACATGTGGGCTTGCCTTTATGAGTGTAAGACTTAAATGTCAATTGGAAGATTTTTGGACTTTATTTCTTGGACGCATTCATGAAAGGATAGACACACGTGAATATTCAATTGTGTGGTTTATAACAATAGGAAAGAAGCGAATCTGAGTGTGCTGGTCAATGTGGCTTGTTACATAAATCATTGGTTCAAAGAAAAGCCTACCAAGTGATTCAACAAGTTATAACGACCTTCACTAAGGTTTTGCTTCAATCGAAAGACACCACTTGCCGATGCATGGGTTATCATGAGTTTTCTGTGATTTAAAGAGTACATTTTCAATAATCGGAAATGGCGGGGGATTGTTGAATATTTCCAATGATTGAAAAGATGTGACTATAATTAATGAAGCTGTGTGAACATTGTTCACCACCAATAGATATGTCTTCAAGTTTCCAAAGGGTATATGTCATGAAGAGATGCATTATTTATCTCAAACCATTAGTATATAAATAGATGATTTGTCTTCACTTTGAAGAACACAACAAGAATACAATCAGAATAGAAGAAAACATGAGAAAAGAGAGAAGTACTCAAATATGAGAGAAAACCTCACAAAGAGGAAAAAGAATGATAATGAATTATTCTTAGAGAATTTTCGCTCTTCGATCCTTTGTTCATTCGGGGTTGAAGAAGTAAGTGCACACTTCTGTCAACCAGGCTTCATTTTATCCTAGAGGATATTTGTTCTGAATCATATACACACAAAAGGAAACAAATAAAGTATTAAAGAAAGTGTCTCGTATACGACTTGAAAGTTGTCTTTATTACATTATTTTGTGGAGTTATATATTTTACAGGTTCAAAAAAGAATTTTTTAACATAAATTTCTCTCAAATTTGATGCAGCGGAGTAAAGCCAATAATAAATGTGCATGGAACCCGCTCATTTCAAATTTTAAATCGAGTCTTTTCACTTCCGGTACCACGACCCGAGTTTGACACGGGATCCAAAATTGGAACGGGTGTACTAAGATGTCTGTTGGAAGTAACCGTCGTGTTTCAAGACACTAGACGATGGTATGTTATTAATCATCGTTATTTATATATCATTAGATAGTGGTTATACTTGAAACGCTATGTATTGGTCTGCCGTAAGGCCCGTAACTGTCCACAATTGGCATCCCAGCGGCCTCTTGTCCCAATATCGTAACGTCAAGGACGAAAGTTCTTAGTCCTAAACTGAAAAAACGCCGTACAACTAGTGTGTTTGAAAACAAATTACACGTGTAAATATTTTCTAGATTGCCCCGATTGCCAAACTATGCCACCAACTTCACTTGATAAAAAAATATTATTCATGTCTAATTGTATGTAAATGCATTGATCAATATTCTATTGCTATCTATAATTTTTTCCATTTTTGTAAATTTATTTCTACGAAGATTCATAAGGGCGTGTTTGGTATGAGACAAAGTCTTGTACAAGACCGTCTCACAGTGAGACCAGAGATTAAATTTCCAAGAATTCAACATGTGGCTTCATACCTAAGTTTTAAAAGTTCAGGATCTGGGCGTGTAATTATGATAATTTGCAGTTTAGTCATAAGATATATATATTAAATATTTCAGCATTTTTCAGAAATTTCGCTCATTAGAATCGGTTCATATTCTTTGCAAATGCTCAACTGCTCCGCTTTCACACAAAATCTCAACCGCACACAATTCACACAAACCACAAGAATTTCTCCATATAACCGTTTATTGTTTTAGTTTTTCCCTCATTTCTTGTGCACACTGAACGCAATGGAGTTGCATTTCTATTCAGGCATTTTAAATTGTTTTTAATTTGGTTTTTGATGATCCACGGCCAGACGACTTCATATTTGTGTTTATATGCCAAAGTAATCTATTCGCTAGGTTTTTTGTGTGCGTATTTTGGTGTTTTCTTCAAAAACATTTCAATTCTTTTAATGCACGTGATGATCTATGCTTCATGTAGATTTCCTATGTGTTTATTGTGTTATTGTGTATTTTTCGGTTGATTATGTAGTTTAATCTTCCTTTACTGTGTTTGATTTGAAGTTTCTAGGATTTTTGTTCTTCATTGTGCTCATATTTGAAGATTGCTCTTTTTTTTTGTCTTTGTCAAGTAGTTCTTAGTGATTTTAAGTTTCATTGGTCGTGTATGATATTAATCGAGCATTTTTGTTTGGATTTTGCATTGATTTCATTTATTTTGAATGGGTGTGATAATTTAGGGTTTCTTTAGGTTGTGTATTAATTTATGTGTATTTGTTGTTGTTTTGTAGATGTCAAAGAAGATTAATGCCGGCGAATCACTAAATTATGTTGTTCTAGACATTGTGAAGACCTGCGTTGAGCCTGCTGAAAGCAATCGTGCTGCTGTAAAAAAAATGCAAAGAAAAGTGCATCTTCTCCAGGTATTTCATGTTTGAGCCTGTTTTTGGCGGAATTGTTGGATTTTATTTTCATATTTAATTGTAAATTGTGGTTGTTCATTTTTTTTATTGATGTTGTAATTTTATGACGTGATGTTTTATAGATTTTTTTTTTATGTTTCACTTATATTGTCTTCATGTTGATCAGTCATCTATTGTGTCTTTCTAGTGTTATTTTTCTTAATTCTCTGTGGTGTTAAGATCAACAATATTTCTTCAAGTTATTGTGTGTTAGGTTTTGTTTTCCATCTTTTCATGTATTTGATTTGCCATTTTCTAGATGAGCAGGTATGTTAATGATTAAAGTTTACTAAATGATGTTTCAATTTCTGGTTATGATGTTTACCATTTAGTTTGATATGCTTTTTGTTGGATGGTACAATTATATTTTAGAGGTGTGTTTCATGGAATTTGTGCACGGTGTGTCTGTTTAGGTTCATTTCTCAATTTAGGAGTGTGATTTAGCTTGTGTTTGGACTGAGATTTTAAATGATGATTTATATTAGTTTTTTTCATGTACTTGTTTGGTATTATTTTGCAGTTATTCATGTTTTACAGGTCCAGTTTGGCTTTTAGTTTCAATGTGATGTTATTAACGTTTTACAGTTTCAGTTTTCAAAAGCATGTCGCTTGGGCAAAATATTTTTGTCTTATTGGTGTTTTAGTATCTTAGATTGAGGTTTTTTGTTTTCAGATTGATGGCTTCATGTGTGTTAATATGAAGCTATTTTCTTTTATTCTTTTAATCTTTTGCCAAATTAATTTTTGTTGTATTGTTTTTTATGCTTATATTTGATGTTTTAGATGTAAGTATTGCTGGTGGTTGTGCTATGAGACAATCACATCGACTTAGGGGCGACCCTAATGCTGATTTGATATCAGGTTCTTTTCCTTTTTATTTATTTTTGTGAATGTTGAATATTCGTTTTTTTCTTAATGTTGTTGTTTGTTTTCTTGACTTTCATCTGTAAAGAGAAGACAAAAGGAGACAGCCAAGCAAAAACTTGATTTGGTTGAAGAAGAAGAAATTTTAGAAGCAGCTAGTGCTCACAACTTGAAGAAGTTGGTCATTGAATTAAGTGAGGGTCATGCTAATAAAGCTAGACCTAATGTTGTTGGAGTTGAAGCTGCTAATCCTAAGAGTCTTCCTAAGAGCAGGATGTTGCACAGGACTTTGGCTGTAAAGAAATCTAAGGTTGCTGTAGAGGGTGTCAGTGGCAAAAGTATTGATATTAAATTGTTTGTTTTTATATTATTTAATTTTTAATGTTTTATTCTCATTCCTTATGCAATATGATTTGATATTTTATTTTTCATAGTTGTTGGTGTCGATAAGGGTAAAACCCCTGATATAAATAATGATACTGGTGTGAAGAAGCAATAAAAAAGGTTTTGAAGGAGAGTGTTGATGTTGATGGTTATATATTTTTCCTTTACTTTTAGTTTTTGGTACTGTTTTAAATTTATGATGAGATTTTTTTAACATTATGGTATAATGTTTCATATTTTGTACTTGATTATTTCAAGTTTCTATCATTTATTTTTTCATCATGCTAATGTCTTATTATCTGGTTTGGTGTTTTTGAATCTTATTTAATGATGGCAACAAGAATTTACTTAGAAAGAATAACTGAAACCTGGTGTTTGTGACAAAGAAGCTGTTGGGAATGCTGGTGTGGATGACAACATTTTTTCTAGTAAGATTTGATTTTGTTATGGTTTCAGTTTTTTTATAGCTATGATTTTTAGTTGTTACTTTTTATGTTTTACCATTATGATGTGATGTTTTTATTTCTTGTAGATTATGAGGTGTTCAATACTGTTCCTGATACCCAAACTGTGAAAAACAACGTTGATGCAAATGTTGCAGCTGAGAATGTGGTCGATCCGGAAGAGAAGTTTGGAAGTGAAATAAAAAAAAATAAGATGAAGATGATGGTGGTGGTGGTGGGAGCTCCAAATCTGGGGAATTGGAATCTGGATCTGAAGATTCTAAAAGCATGGAGGAAGTTGATAAAGCTTGTGATAAAGGTATTGATTCCAGTTAAAAAAAATATGTGGGAAGATTTATGAAAATGACAGTGAAAGGGAAACATGATGACAAAGCGGTTGTGTCTGGTGATGTTGATTTTGATGGCGATGCAAGGTTTGTGATATTTGAAATATTGTCTATAATGTTTAATAATTTAGGTGTTGCTGATGTTTTTTATGTGATTGGGATGTTTTACTTTTAGCTACTGATTTTTTATTATGTTATGCATGTGATGTTTCATGACTTTTAAATTTTTTTCAATGATGAGAAGGGCTTCATTACCAAGTGTAGCCCGAGGAAGATTGAAAGGTTGTCTTGCCCGCTTACTGCAAAACAAATGAAACCTGTGGAAGGTGTTGGCTTAGATGATTTGAGGAAAATTAACTTTACAGTCCTTCCTAAAGATATCCTTCCTTACTTTCTTTCTAATTTTAATCCCATTAGACATGTTCAAAGACTTGGTTTCGATAGGTATTTTTAACTCGTGGTGATGTTCACGACGTTTTAGGACTCCCTATCAGTGATAAAGAAGTAATTGAGGTTAGTAATGCTGGTAAGGGGGGAAGTAGGGATTTAGATCTGAGGAAGAGTTGAAAGGATGAGTTTGGGGTTAATGGGTTGTGAAATATTCCTTAAGATAGGTTGTTTGATAAGATCATTACCTTAGGTGATGGTGGTGATGAGTTTAAAAATCTGTTTGTCATGTACGTTTTGTGTACTTTCTCGAGTCCTACTGCTAGGTACTTTGTTGATTATAAGTTTGTTCATCTTTTGAAGGATGTAGGGGAGATTCAAAATTATTGTTGGTGTGGGTATGTGGTTAGGTAGTTTTGTGAGGTAGTTAGTAGGTACAAGACTAGTTCCTAAACAACAGTGAATGCTTGTGTAGTTGTCCCTTTGATGTGTTACTTGTACAAGTTTCCTTTTCAAGGAAAACCATCCCCCACCACAGTTCCTCTTATTCAGTTTTGGGACAATACTCTGTTGATCAAAAGGTGCAAGCAGATTGTCGAGGTTGGTTTTGATTCTTGCCCCGAATCTAAGGATCCATTTCCTTTGACATTCATGAGGAAGTATGTGGGCTTTGGTGCTTCTGCGAAATCCAAGAAATGCAGTCGTACGAAAGATGATGCAACTGGTTCAAGCTCACAGGTTTTGATCTTTGTGGTTCCAGAAGACCTGCCTACTGATGTTGCAATCATGAATGATGGAGGCTCCGTAAGTATTCATCTCTTTCATCTTTGATGTTTTAAATACAATGGTTGATGTTTTTGATTTTGTATGAGATGTTTTAAGTTTAAGCTTTGGGTATTGTTATATTTGGTGGTGTGATGTTTTTATATTTTAGTTAAAATGATGTCTTTCATCCATTTTAATTTTTCCTAATTATTTTGATTTTTCCTAGGTTGTTGAGCAAGTTTTCCTTCTGTTCAAGAGTAATAATGAGGTTGTCACTAGGGCCTTAATTTCTGAGTTGGATCAAGGTGCTAAGGATGTTGTTCCTACTGTTTATGCCTAGCCTACTCCTTCTTTCAACTCAGAGGAATATTTTGCTAACCCTGAAGTTTATGATGTTGTTGATGAGATCATAAAGAATACCTTTAGGTATCATACTCATGTTCTTGTTGCTTCTATGAAAAGAGGACATGTGTCGACATTTGATCTTGGCATTGATAGAGTTAGAGAGGCATCACCTTCAAAAGCACCAACGGAAGGAAAAAGAAAGGCAGTTGGGAAGGGAAACAAGAATGGGAAGAATTAGAATATGAGTGTGAAGAAAACTATTTGATATTGATGTTTTAAGAATATTGTTTGATTATAATGTTTTTAGCCACTGGATTATGCTTATTGTTGTTTTAAATATTTCAATTCTTATGTTAGGGATTTGATAGGGCTTTTGAACCCTTTTATTTAATGAATGATATTTTGTTGTGGTGATTGACAGTTTACGGGCTGACATAAAAATGTTTGTAATTTTTTCTATATTTTTTGGATGTGAGTATTTTCAAATTTGATGTGGTGTTTGATTATCAGTGTGTGGTGTTTTATACTTTTGAACAATCAGTGTCTGATGTTTAATGTTTTCAAAAAAAAATTGAAAACACTTGGTCATCTGTAATATACATAAAGACATACAAGCAATCTTATATTTGTAAATCATCATATCAGAAAATAATAACCTCAGTTGATAAAATTGTGACATCCAAAAAAACAATGTAATAACAGTGGAATGTATAAGATCAGTGGTAGCATATGAATATCCTTTTTAAAATTAACATCCTCATCAGTACGTATTTATAATACATCAAACTGTAACAATGTAACATCAATCCATAACAATTTAACATCAATGGTTGATTATAAACACCTACCAACAAACTGGTTTTAGATCAGCCGAGCATTTGGTGTCTTGGATCCAAATTCCTTTCTCATTGGCTTCCTCCTTTCAAACTTACCATTCATTCTCGCACTTCTTCATTTTTTAAAGGATCAATTAATCCGGGGGCTGTCTTTGTTGTTGAACCTCATGCTCTATTAGTTGCTAAATGTTCTTGCATATCTATTGTTTTCATTTGATTGATTGTAGTTGAGTCTCTATTCACCCTTTCTTGTAGTTGAGTCTCTATTCACCCTTTCTTCAAGGATTATTTGAGTTTCTATTTCCTCTTCACACTTCAACACTAGATTGTAGTACTTGCGTAGCATATCATGATGCCATGGTATCTTACCTTTAATCTCCTTATTTTGTGGTGCTGTTCCTCCAAACAACTTTATCCACATTTCTTGTTTTTCCATCTCTTGAGGATGTAATCTTCAGGAATGGAAGTGATGTTGTGCGAATTAAGGACGCAAAGGGCATGGAAACACAACAATCCTACCTCTTCAAAGTACTTGCAGCATTTAATTTCCATCTTTTGATCCTAATTTTTGAAAGTAACCTTTGCTATTATTGTGTCACTGTTTCTAGGATGTAATTCATAAACATCTTTGAATCCAAGGTTGAATGTTTTTTACAACCTTACTCATCATGGCTAGCTTCCATTTTACCTTGAGTCCTTGTACAACTTATATGCGTATATTTCAGCTGTATGTTTCAGAAGTCCAAGTCCTTGCTCTGCTAACTTTGGTTTTTCATATTGATCTGTTGTATTCCTTGCTAGTTTCTATGCTTCTCCTGCTCTGTACAGTTTTTCCAAATATTGTAAAAAATTATGTCAAGTTTGTTGTTTTGTTGCTACTGAAGTTGATTACTTTTTTGTGTTTTCACTCCTCTGTGATGATAATGTCCCAGCCAAGAAGAAGTCCTTTCTTAATGCGATACACCATTTATCTTGGAGTCCGTAAAGGAGCTTAACCCACTAGTTGTCATGAAGCTGGTATTTATCAATCATAGAGTCCCAACATCTCTAGCATTCTTCTTCATTTACAGAATTTTTAGGTTGTGGTAAGTATCTTTTTATGGCACCTGCCATAGCTGAGTCCTTGTCAGTAAATATTGTCACTAGTTCTTTTCCTGCCATTGACTTTTTGAATGTCTCCAGCAGCCAAATGAAAGTCCCTTACTTTTCATCCCTTACTTTTCATCGCCATTGAATGCACAACCAAACATCACAGTGTTCAAATGGTTGTTAATTCTGACAATCGATGGACAAACAAGGTTGTACTTGTTTGTCCTGTATGCAGTGTCAAATATCATCACATCTCCATAGAGCATGTAATCCTCTTTTATCATTGCATCACTCCATAAAAATTAATTTACCCTTCTCATCCAACTTGACCCTGAAAAAGAAATTCTCCTCCCTTTCTTCAATTTTATAGAGCTCATCATTCACATTCTATGCATCACCTCCTTCAAAAAAAAATCATCCTCAACCTATTGACATAATTAATGTGGTTCCTCATCGCGTGGCCCGCATTTTCTTCATCATTTGCATCCCATGCCAAATAATTGAAACTTGTAGCTAGTCTTAAACCCCCTTCAATTCCATCGCCTCAATTACTCTTTCCTTTTCATCCTCTATCTTACTCTCACTACGCTGGAAGTATTGCCACTCCTTGTGAAATCATGGTTGTGCTCAGTGATGTGGTGCTGATTTCATAGATGTTTTCATAGAAAAGCTTGATCCTAATTGCGGCCATACATCCCATTCTTTTAATTGGAAATTATATTTCCTTTCTTCTCTTGTTTTATGGTTGTTGGGTGGGGGTGTTAAGTGTCCTTGAAACCGATTCCCCTTGGCGCAAGCACGTGTAATATTTTTCATTGATGTTTCCTTCATTAGTTAGTCTCTGTGTCGACATCTGTACCAAAAATCCAAGTGAAGTTCCATGTGCACGGTTGATGTGCCCATTTTATATGGTGATTTTGGGATTTTTTTGTACTCATTTTGGTAGACTTTTATGCTTTGAAGACTCTATTTTACCTTGAATTACCATTATTAGAGTTGAGAGTGACTTTATCATTTTTATCACTTATAATAAGAATTCGATGAGACAAGGTAATTATCGAAGACCTTGAAGACTCCATTTTGAAGACTGTCATTAAAAAGGATGGGAGAAGCTTGAAGAAGTTCATTCGCAAGGATGGCAGAAGATTGAAGAAGGCCGAAGAAGGAAGACAAAGAAGCGGATGAATTATGATCTGGAAATTTGAAGTAGAGTTCTGAGAATCATCCAAGAAGAACCAGCCTTCAAAAGTGCCATTGGATTCATCTTCTAGAGTACTATAAAAATGACTACAAGAACTCTCAAAACGGATCAACGGTTCACCCGAAAAAAGCAAAACAAAAGGAGTGGAAGCTAGACTGCACCCCATCGCGAGTCGCGACAGTACACAGCCCAGATCTGCTTTTTGACTTTTCTTGACCAAATTTACCTATATATAGCCTCCCTTCTTCCCCATTTCTTCATTTATTCTTAATTTCTCTCATTTCTTCCATGAATTTTTGTAAATATTTGTTTTGTGTATGGGTTTTGATTGTGTAGCTTAGTAATCTCCTTGGGAGCCTTGGATTGAAGCTTCCATATCTATGTCTTGAGAATTCATACCTATCTATTTAATGCTTTCTCTATTGTGTATTTAGTGTTCTTAAATTTTATTGTTGAATCCATTAATGGTGTTAGAAGTTTGAGTATATGAATTGCTGGTATGATATTGTGTTAGGATTTGGAGAAAGTAGCTTATTCTCCCCCTCTTTGATATGATATCCAAAAGTATGATTTAGAGCTTCTAATGTTGTTGGTGATTTGATGAATGCTAGGTTAATGTGATAATGTCGAATTCTTTGTCATGTTTATTTGTGTAGCGAATGAGAGAAGTTAATGAGCATTGAACGTACTTGACTAATCTTGTGTAAATGCATGAATTGGTTCAATGCTTAGACACGGTGTAGTGTTTATAAGTGTTACCAAGCT